>PVJX010010216.1:0-57904 GCA_004027295.1 Dolichotis patagonum
CTTTTTCTTCAAAGTAGTTGTTCATTTCAACATGTGTTATATAGTTGGTTCTTATAAACTGTTTATAAGCTCTACACATGCATGAGTCTCTAAATGTATATCTATCCTTTCTGTATTAGAGGTAAAAACAAAACAAAGCAAGATAAAACAAAACAATTCCTAGAAAAGCATGAGGCAAAAAAGTCACATAAAACCGCAAAACTAGGTGATCTATAATGGTTATCATGATGTCTCAGTAGTATATAACAACATTAATAACAACAAAGCATTGGAGACATTAGAAGACTTCAAAAGCAAGTAATAATCAAACCAGAGTGGGTATCTTAGTGAATCTTGTCATCTTCACTATAGTTGCCTATACTCTTAGACTTGATGCTATCAATCATAACAGATTTAAATAAAATCAGTCAATACAGAGTAGCAATCTAACAAACCAGATTCAAATAAGATCAGTCCTAATAAGACAGTATAAGTTATAAAGGGCTTCAGATTGAGTTGATAGGAAATTAGGGATGATTACCATAATATGTCCTCTTATTTTTGGGATAGCTGACCATGTCCTCAAGTCTAGTGTAAATAGACAAACTGGAACACCATGTAATCCACCCAAGCAGAGTGGTGAGAATAATGTAAATTTTAAATCTTGTTACCCCATTAACAATGTCCTCTGCCTCCCTTTTTTAGACAGTTCCTCCCCTTTCATTCCCATGGGGTGCACTGCTTGTTTTGGGTCCCACTGCCTCCCTATATAGAGCATCTCAATGGATCCTATCTCCAGATCTACTCTGCCTGTGTTTCTCTCTGTTAATATTTCAAGGCCCTCTATACTAGAGATTATAGCCAATCTTCTCTGCCTTATTTCTGCTATTCTGTTTTTCTGCCATTGGTTGTCTATATTTCTGTTCCACTCCACTATCTGCCCTGTTCACTGAGGCCTCTCTGCCACTGTTCCTGAAATGCTCGTATTCTTGTTCTCTCTCCCTAGAATGTCCTTCAGTACTTTTTGTAGGGTTGGACTGGTCGTCACAAATTCTCCTAGTTCCTCTTTGTCATGGAAGCATCTTGTTTCTCCATTAATTTCTAGAGAGAGTTTTGCAGGATACATCAATCTGGGCTGGAGATTGTTCTCCTTCAGGGCTTGAATTACTTTACTCCAAGCTCTTCTTGACCTGATGGTCTGTGTCCAGAAGTCTGCCATGATTTTGATGGGTTTTTCCTTTATAGGTGATCTGTTTCTTTTCTCTGATGGTTTTTAATATTCTGTTCTTATATTGAATTTCTGGGATCTTGATTATTATGTGTCTGGGTGTACCTCTGTTTTGGTTGTAGGTGGCTGGAGTTCTGTATGCTTCATACCTCTGCATATCATTTCTTTTTTCTATGCTTGGGAAATTTTACTTAATAATTTCTGTGAATAGCCATTGTAATTCCTCTGTTTTGATTCCTGCTTCTTCATTCACGTGCTTTATTCTTAAGTTATAGATCCTCTTGTCATCTTCCAGTCTTTGTATCTTTACTGCCTGCTCCCTTTTTATTTTAAAGAGATCTTCCCTTTCATGATCACACATTGCAAGCCTGTGTTCAATTTTTGATAGTCTATTTTTGCTTTCTTTCAAGCAGTTTTGCCAGCTTTCTATGTAGTCTTTAGTTTCCTGATAATCTCTTTGAATATGCTTCATGAATTCTAGGTTTTTTCTGAATTCTTCATTAAATTTTTCTCTCCATTTGTGTTCCTCCATTCTTCTGTCTGTGTCTTCTTGAGAGGTGCCCAGCCCTTCTTTTATTAATCTACTTATCTCTTGTTTAATTTGAATTAATTTTTCAGTTTTGGTCCCGCTTACGAGGTCCTGAAGTTATCTCTTTATGTCCACTAACACTGTGTTTGATGTTGCATTTTTGCTGCCCTCAATCTCTTTTGTATTTACCTCTCCTGGATCAATGTTCTCAGGTTGGGGGCCGGGGTTTTTTTCTCATTTCTCCCTTTTGTCATGTTTTTGGTTCCTTCCATACAAGTGTACAGTGTAATTCCCAGACCCTTTTCTTGTTGGTTAAGTCTCCTCTAGAGGGTGCAGGCTGGGAGCTTTTGCCCTCTTCAGTCAGTTATCAGAGATTAAAGTTCAGGCACAGGCATTGTGTGCTGGCTCCTCCCCTACAGGCCAGTCAACCTTTGCCGGCCTTCACTGCGTCAGTGTGTGCCGATCTCAGGGAATTAATTTGTAGCGACTCAGTGGTTCCCAGCCAGGCGCGGCCTAGTCCAAGCAGATTCCAGCAATCTGCTCTACGAGGGGAGCAACCAACTGAAGCCACTTCCTTATGGATTTAGGGCTCTTCTGCCCATATCCAACATGTCTTCCAGTTGGTTTCCCCTTTCCCATGGGAGGGTCTTATTTCCATCACTCACCGCGTGTTGATGCTGGTCCCTGAGAACTGCTGGGCTCTCCAACCTCTGACTTCAGTGCGGCTGTGGTGCGAATTCACGGTGCCTCTGGGTGGGTCGCGTGCAGGGTCCATCTGGGTGAGCCACACTCAGGGCTGTTCAGCTCTGCGCTCCGGCGGCTCAAGCCAGTCACTTTGGTGCGGATTGCTTTGTCAGGCCTCTGGCAGGGATTCAGCTGGCTTAAGGAGGTTGCTGTGCTCGCTGATCTTAACTTCTTTTATGGTAGCCCCAGGACCTCATAGTTGAGCGGTTTTTTGCACTTTAGTTTCTTCGTGGGTTGTGAGAGTCCATCTCTTTCTGTTTGGGTCTCTCCAGGGTGTTTTATTCTGGCATTTAAGCTGTCTCTCTCAGAGAGGGTCCCTCTCCTGGTACCTACCAGTCCGCCATCTTTTTCTTCTTCCTCGTTTGCAGATTTTAAGATTGTATTTTTTATTGTCTGAAGCAAAATTTTGTGCAATTTAGCTTCTTTACATAGCTATGAAAACCGTTCTATATGTTAAAAAACTAAGCTTAGTTCTTAATCCACTTAATTTTAAAAGGGCAAATGGAGCATTTTATTCAACTTTTCTGTTTAACTTTACAATAGTTATTTAAAGATTCAGATGGTATTTTGCTAGTTCTTATATACATATAACAGAATCTATAATGACTTATTAAGCCAGAAAAGAGTTGAGCAAACGAGAGAACTCAAAGTTTCATTGAGGGTTTCCAAAAGGCATGCTCTGTCCCGCTGATCATAGCAGAGAATGAAGCGACCACCAGAGCCGCTGTGTCTGTCGGGAAGGTGAACCTGTTTTTTAAGAAGTGAGTGCCTGGAAAATAGGTGCCCTGAATCTTGCTTTATGTGTCTCATGTAATTGTATCCCACATAAATCTGCAGTAAGTGTTTTTCTCTCCAGGTGACTTGGTTCTAAATCAAGGTCTTTCAAAAGAACATCTGATTGGTGGGAATTCAGTGACTCTGTAGAATGCTAGCTGTTAGAATTTAGGAACTGTAAACATTCAGCTTACTGCTTTGGTGTGCTGGAAGCGGTTTGGAACAGATGCTGAACCAGCAAATCCGGGCCTTGCAGAAAGAGGGAGGGATGCACTTTTTCTCTGTTTTCTCCTCCATCAAATCATGAGTTCTCATCTAAAAAGTTTTGCAGATACCCATTAGAGCACTTTGCGCCTAATAAATGCACTTTCTCTCCTATTGGCTAAGATCTGAGCAGACAGTAGTTTCTCAAAGTGGATACACTCTCAACTCCCAATTTCATTTATAGTGGCGTGGGATCCTGTTCTCTCTGAATGATCCTTGGAGATTTCTGGTGTGGTTGCTCTAGAGGTTGGAAGAAGGGCACACACAAGTTGGAGATGTGAGAAAAATACACTGGAGTTTATGGGATATGGTTCAAAGAATCCAGAGAAAATGGATGGATTTATCCTGTACTCTAGCCCTCTGGAATTTTGATGATGAGTTATCTCTATTATGGTTTTGCATTACTTTCCTTTACTCTTTAAATGAAATTGAGTAAATTATGGAACTTTTTATCCTTGTTTCTGTCTATCAGCAAAGCCATCCTGGGGCTCTGCTGAATTTATGGCTGCTCACTAACTCCTTCGCCCTTCCTTTAAATGTGCTAAAACATTAGAAAGGAATTTTCTAAGTGTGGCTGAGTCTTGCTCCCTTGAGGAAAGTTCTTACAGTGCCTTGTTTGTTGTCTTTAATATTGGAAAATTTTGGCAGCTTATTTAAATTCCCCAGTTGCCAATTTCTACTCTGTAACATAAATGCCCTGGAAGTAAGTTGGCCACTGGGGGACAGTTTAGAGAAATGAGTATAATTTTTGCAATACCAAGAGACCATTAGTAAATATGTGTATTAAGCATTATAATATAGGCAATAAAATATCCAGGAAAATTTGGGGGCTAAAATAACATGCTTTTCTTAGATTCCATTTTGGGGTCTCAAAGTTTTATATAACTAAAAATATAAATCAGTGTGCCAGTTTTGGCAGATTTATCTCCAGCCGTTGTTTGTATAAGAAACATGTATCCAACCGAGTTTCACAAATAGACTTGAAGTAATTTAGTTTAGAGCACAACATTCCATTTAACCAAGAGTGCTGCTGCGCAAGGAAGATGTTACCTGTTTTCAGGAATTCTCCTGCTGACATTTACGCTCTCGTAGCTGTGAGCCCAGTAATGCCTTCACAACCAGCTGCAGACATTCAAACCGACTTCCCAAATGAGCTTGATTATTCAAGTAGAATTATGAGCTCAGCTATAATTCCTTTTATTGTGTAATCTTTAGAAAAAAATGTGGTACAGGAATGAATGGAGAAGGGTGTTTTCAAGAAAATTTCATAGGAGAAGGATTGACAGGATGACATGCATGTCAGAGTAAACTAGGGCCTTATGCAAAGTTTCATTTTAAATAATATTTCACATGTGTTTTCATGTGAATGACATGGTCAAAGGAACTTTCAGATACATTAACAATGTGACATTTTAAAAAATAAGATCATTTTTGATATTTCAGTGTTTTTTAGTGTCAAATTTCAGTTAAGAAATAGTCCAACCATAAGTGGGTAACGAAAGTGTTCTCAGAATATGAGTCCAGAATATGATGCAATAAAGTCAATTTCCAGTTATCTTTAAGTGATGATGTGTTTACATTAAATCATTTGGTTCACCCCTCTCACCTCTAATGAGCTGTTTGTAAGGTTAAGAGAGAAAGTGATATACTGTGTTAGGAGGTGAATGTGAGTGTGTTTGTGTTCTATGCCTAGTTAGTGAATGAACAGAGAGTTGAACCACAATTTCTCTACTCCCGTGCTGGCTTGTTTAGGAAAAACTCAGTGTATAGGAGCTAACTGGGAAAGGCAGAGGACGCTGAGACTGAAGAAAGAAACAATCCAGGTTGCACAAAGGCTGGAATTATGGACTTAGGGACAGAAGTGAGTGTTGCAGAACTGGAAGCTCTCTCACCCTGAAGCAGGAAGAAGGGGTTTGTTTACTGAATTAGGTGAAGGTGGGCTGTGGATGAGTTGGTATATACTTAGGGTTTTCTCAAAAACTATTACTGTGTCAAGCACCAATTGAGAAAGAGTCCAGGTATCAGTGAAAAGGCTCATCCAACTATCTTGACACTTTTGTTGTCCTGTAGGCTTTTCCCAAGGGGGGAAAACTGCAAAATTGCAGTTGTAATCAAGGTGGCTGAAGCTGTGTTAAACTGGAGCCCTATCAATATGGCTGATGATTTCACTGCTGCACACAAAAAAGAAAATCTTTTGAAAGTTCATTCTACAGTCTCTCTGAAGTTCATGTATCTCGTTTTAACAACCGTTAATTTTATTCACAATCCTTTGCTGTCACTCAGCTGCCCTCTTAATTTTTTTGTGGTTTGGAATATTTATAAATATATAATAATTATATGTAAATTATAATGAGATATCTTAGGATAGGACCCAATTTAAGCATGAACTTCACATATGCACCAAGTACACCTTATACACACAGCAAAAATGTATTTCATATAATGTTTGTAATTTGTGCATGAAACAAAATTTTCCCCTTGTAGGATCATGTTGGTGCTTGAAAGCTCTGGATTTTGGAGCATTTTGCATTTTGGATTAGGACTATAACATTATAACTAATTTTCATTAGTTTGAATAATATTTTATTGTGTTCATTATGTTTTCTGGACTGAGGATTCATTACTACACAAAAAATGTGTACATTCCTGTTTTAGGTTTGACAACGCAATAAATATTTTTTTCTGTGATTATTCTTTTACTTCTAAGAATTTGTGAATGTTTCATGAGGAGAGATTTTATTTTAGAATAGTGTCTGATATTGGGTGAGCTTAATAAATTTGTGTATACTGGTATTCTCAAAGCAAGAAGCATTAAAAAAAAACATAGTTCCTGATTTTTTCCTTCAAGATTTCCTGACTTTGTGACCCTACTGTGGCTTTCTTTGCATGAAATATTTTGAGTGGCACAGCTTAAAGTGTAATACTGACTTAGTATCTTAAGCCAGCATGAATTACCCTGCAGCTTTAACCTTTGGGATAATAAAGGAAGAAAAGGGGAAACCATGAAAATACGAGCTATGATATAGTGCTTTGTATCAAAGAAGTGCAAAGTCCTACAGTGGGAAGAGGAAAGTGGTCTCTTCTTGTCATTGATTAAAAATGAAACAAACCATTAGGACCAGGTTCATCTTCATGGGAAGGTGTGAGGTTACCAGGATGTCTCATTGAATTGTAGACATTCATCTTAGTGACCACTTGAATAATATGTCCAGTGATACAGACAATTGTGTTGGTAAGGAAAATAGTAGCTTTAATTTTAAAAGCTGTACTAATGTAGATAAAGCTTTCTTTTGATTTTACCATATTGCGCCATGTAAGATTTACTATATCTCTCATGGTGTAAATATATTTGAAGATATTCTAGAGACAATTGTTTATTTATTTTTATGTCACAGCTATTGGAACTTGCCTGTTGATGACTGAATTATTACCAAAGTAAGTGATGAGGCACAGAAGACTTTTCTTTTTGCATATACTACTCCAGTCATTGAAGAGAAAGTTCCTGGTTCCACATATCTTTTAATGCAGGTGACTTTATCTTAGATTGTGAGAGGTCAGGTGCCTGGGTGGTATCATTTAATGAAATTCACAAGGTCTTACTGCTGCCACATATTTTCACTTGCTTGTTGACACCTGGATAATTTATTTGTTTCTTTATCTGTTAATAGATTCAAAGATGCCTTTTAATGGTTTTATAGGAAAGGTTCAAAATGTGATTACATCAAAGGAGGGCACCATGTGTATAACATGAGAGATGCAATGACACTGGAGTCTTCAGGATTATGTTGGAGCTCATTGCATTGCAAAGCACAGAACTTTTTTATGTAGGCTTTTAGAAATAAAATGAGAACATTTCAGAAAGACATAGCAACCTCTTATTGAATGTAAGAATGGGAAGTGAATTTGGTATTGGCTTGCTATGGTGGTTTCAGGGAGAATATTTATAATCAGTGCAGAGGTTTATTATATAGCTCAGGGGCTGGAAGTTCATTTGGGAATAGAGGGAGATTGCAAACTCAGTTTTGCCTGGAAAAGATGTGGACTTTGTTATTCATTCTTGAAGTACTACAAATTGGTTCTTACTTTTACTCTGAAAGATGTCCTGGTAAGAGTGGTAAAATAATGATTTTCCAAAGATATCAGGTCCTAATTCTTAGAAACTGTGAATGCTAGTTTATAAGGAAAACAGGTCTTTGCCGATGTGATTACTAAAGATCTTGATAGGGAGTGCTTACCCTGGATTATCTGGGTGGCCCCAAATATAATGGTAAGCCTTCTTATAAGAGACGGGCAGAGGGAGACTTGTTACACAGAGACCAGAGTCATGATCACGAGCTAAGAAAGGCTGGAAGCCAACAGAAGCTGGAGGACAAGGGACTGATTCTTTGCCAGAGCCTCTTGATGACGTGTGGTCACCACACTGATACTGACCCAGTGGCACTGATGTTAGAGTTTCGATCTACAGAAGGCTGAGAGAATTAAATACTGTCCTACGGGGCTGGGTTTGTGGTAATTTGCGATGCAAGCCCTAGGAAAACAATGCAACAAGCTTAGAGGGTAAACTGTGTGGGTAATCTTATAAATGATCTTCCCAGAACCTGCAGTCTGCCCGATTGATCTGATGTAGCAATTTTCCGTCTCTGACACCTCATTGGTTGGCACTGTCAGTCTTATCATCGTTCTCTCTTTGTAGACAGATGTTTCTTTACTGAACTTTCCCGGCCTTCCCAGCAAGGTTACCTGGCTCAAAGACAGGTCAGCCAGATTCAGAGTCTGAATCAACTTGACCCATTTTTTTAGTGGATCAAGTCTGATTCCCCAGGTCAGACAGTAGGGTTTTCCGTAACCCATTTCTCGTTTTGTCCCTCACGTGGCAGTTGTGTTTTCTTTATCTGGTTGGCTATGGTGTGTGATAGGGAGGCTCCTGTGCTTGCAAGATGCTTCAGAGGCCTGTTTCTTCACCAGGGAGATGGGTATTTCAAGGGAAGGTAAGTGCTCTGTGAGGAGCTCTCCTGAAATGTTCAGTTGTTTAAAAAAATTAGCCCAGTCTATATTAGATTTTCTAATGCTCATGCATATTTATTACTGCAACCAAGAGAATTTTTGATCAAAATGAAAGGTTTAAATGTGAAATTCCTTGGTGATATTTTTTTCCCCATATATATTTCATGTCTGAAGTTTTCAGAGTAGAAGTTTAGAAAATATTAATTTCCTTGATATCTTCTTTGAATATCAAACCCATCACATAATCTTCCTCTTCTAAAATTAAAAAGGATTCCTCTGATGTTTTTATTGGCCTGTTTGCTTTCCATTAAGTCAGCATCATTCAGCCTCTGAATATTATAGTCTATTTAGAAATATATTGGAAGGAGTTAGGAACTTTAGAAGTTCCTGAACTACATTTCCTTTGGGAACATATTGATACTAACTTTTTCTTAGTGAGTGCTCAATAAAGGAAACTTTTATTCCTGTTCAGATCCTCCTTCCAGGCATTCCTGAGGGTCCCATGTGCCGAGTGAGTATGCACATGTGTCACCTCTCACTGAAGCATACGGTGTGGCCAGCAGGGTCAGAGACTGCATCCCTTCCCACCATCTCCTCCCTCGTTTTCCCTCCCTGGGTCCTTCACTCTCACCACTTTGGGTTTATGCCTTCCAAATAAAGTGCCAGCATCTTAATTCTTAACTCAGAGGTGTCAGTTTCTAGGGGATAACACAATACGTGATACTTTTCTTATGCATAAAGAGAAATTATTGCTTTTGATTCTATCATTTGATGCTAACTTATATTTTATGTATAACTCTGTGATATATAAGAATCCAGTAGTGGATTTTTATATTTTATGTTATTGACCAGGGATGCCAAGCACAATTTCAATCACTTAGGTACACTTATTTAGATTTTATGTTATCTGGTACCAACTCAGAAAAGAAAATAAAATAACAACTATAATAAAAGCAAAACAGCTAGTCTAGATTTGTAAAGATTTGAATTTTAATAAAGACAAGGGCTCCTGAGTCACTAAGATAATCACCCAAAAAAGGAGTTTAGAATTATCTTTAAAAGTAGGGTTAACTCCATGTATTTCTTTTTCTCTTTCCTTTCTTTTACTTTTTTTTCTTTTTCTTTTTTTGTCTTTTAGAGATGGAGTCTCACTACACGGTTCAGGCTGACCTTGAGCTCACTTTGTAG
Organism: Dolichotis patagonum; assembly: GCA_004027295.1. Taxonomy (NCBI): domain Eukaryota; kingdom Metazoa; phylum Chordata; class Mammalia; order Rodentia; family Caviidae; genus Dolichotis; species Dolichotis patagonum. Next base: position 9,711 of record PVJX010010216.1, read on the forward strand.
CCCAGGCTAGTCTTAAACTCACAACAATCCTCCTGCCTCAGCCTTACAAGTGTTGGGATTACAGGTGTGAGCACCATGCCCAGCTAACTCCATATATTTCTCTTCAAAGAAAAACTTTATAGGGTTCTTATAACTTTTTTTGTTTATTTGTATAGAACTACATGTGTTTGTATAGAACTACATGTATTCTTATGCTTATTTTGTAAAATATTTCAGGGTAGTATAATACCTAGGGTAGTATAATACCTAGGGTAGTATAATACCTAGGGTAGTATTATACCAAGATATTTCAAGGTAGTATAATACCTAGGTACACTTGTAAATAGAATGAAATTTTGGCTTCAAAGTAATAGGAGATTAAACTGAATCTAGAAGCTTTATGATATTTTTTCAAAAGAGCTCTGTGCTTACATTTTGGGAATCTGAATTATACTTCTGGCTTTGCCACCTTTTGGCTATGAGACCTTGGGAAAATCATAGAATTCTAGGTCAGGTTCTGGTTCTAGGTTCCTTGACTTCTAGTTAAAGAAGTTATAATGGATTTTCCCATATTCAACATTACTAATTTCTGTTGGACCCCAGTGACTTGAGGCTTGACATAAGTATGACTAACTAGCAAGTTTAACATTAACCATAAAGATAGAGTACTCCATCTTTGCAACTTTTGAAGGTAACCTTGTTAGAGCAGGAAACAATGTAAGGTAATGAATGTTACCCAGACTTCATATAATTAATGATCTGCGTATTACAGGCTTACAAGCTGTATGGGAAACAGTGAGTCATACAACATTAACACTTTGTAAACAGAGACCTAATGAGTAAAGTTCATGTGAATGTTTTCACTGGGAGAACTGTATGTAATTGCTTCCCTTGTCTGATGATGAAGTGATGGGTAGGTTGTAGGCCTCTGTATGCTCAATGAAAGACTTACTGCCTACGGTATTAGTGAGCACGCTAGGAAGTGTGATGTTTCGAACAGTTGATTCCTCATGTGCACTACATTATTATCTGTTAGCTGCCAGAAAATTAGCTTTAAGATTCCATTTTCTTGAGCATGGCCAGTCTTCTATGCTTAAAACTTTTGTATTTGGTAGCCAGTTATTCCTATAGGAAATAAGAAATCATTGACTTTGGTCTTCTGAGATGAGGAAACCTAGAGTTCCAGGCTAGAATTCAGCTATGCTTGTTACTGTTAAAGTTGGCTTTAAATAACTGTACAAGCCTATGAAGAATGTTATTTTGTCATTATATGTAGGAATACGTGTTGGCAGTGTATCATTGAATGTTTATTTTGTGCACTGCTCAGTTTTTACAGTGACTGCTTTATTTACTTTTTGCAATTATTAGTTTCTTCATGTTTTGATTAGTTTTAGAAAATACTTCATTAAACTCTCATCAAAACATAGTCAAGAAACAAAAAATTATGAGGAAAATCATATAATTATTGATGTTATACAAAAAGCAGTAGAATAAAAAAATGATTTGACATCTAATGCCCATTTCAATGCTAATTTACTGCATGGTTTTGGACAATAATTTCCTTATCTGACCAAGAGCGTTTTTTCATAGGTTAGTGTGAAGATCAATGGGATAATGGATAAAGATGCTTCCAGTGCTTAGAGATGAAAGAAACCTCAAAGACCACACAGTTCAGTTGCTTTCTTTGTGTAGAAATTCACTGCTGCACTGCAATCACGAGGGAGTAGACCAAACTTCTGTTGCTAACAGTGGCCAGTCATTTTCATTACTGTCCATGCTATGTAAGTTTTTCTCTGAAAATAATGGCAAACAGAAGAAAAGTATAGTTGTTTGTTATGACCTCAGCATAAGTGTGCATTAGTATACATGGTATATTTCTATGAAAGTAAACTATGTTTAGCAATGGACAGTGGCTTGTTTAATTACAATACAGCAGGAGTTATGGTAGATGAAACTGGAAGTGTGGTTGATGTCAGATCACGAAGTATTGCAAATTCAAGACTAATCACTAAGCAATAAAAAGATAAAAATAGAAGTATAGTTTACAAACCAATAGTAGAGCTAAAATAATATCATAAAATTGCTGTTAATTCAAAAGAGATACTAAAAATAATGAAAAGTCAGAGAATGTGTGAGAAGTATAGAAAAGCAACTAGTAAGACACTACAATTAACCTCAATCATATCATTGATTACATGAAATGCAAATGATTTAAATACTTTCATTAATGATTGAGACTAAAAAAAAAAGCTGTGAAACTGCCTGAAATGACAATTCTACAAGCGTCCAACCTAAAATATAAAGATGAGAGCGAGGGAGGGAGGAAGGGAGGGAGGGAGAGAGAGAGAGAGAGAGAGAGAGAGACAAGAGAAGACAGAGACAGGGAGAGATTAAAGATAAAGGCCTGGAAAATGCCATGCAAATCCTAATTAAAGAAAGCCAAGGTAATAATATTAACATCAAGGCACAGATTTAAACAAGAAATGTTATCAGGAATAAACCAAGACAATTTATAATAATAAGAAAGTTCAATTCATAAAGACAGAAATCTTAAATGTATATTTCCTAAATAACAACTGCAAAATAAATATATGAAACAAAATTTTTAGAACTCAAATAAAAAAGAAACAAATCTATACTAATATTTTGTGATTCCACAGTTCTTTCAGTAACTGATGAAATGAAAATATTGAAAAATTAGCAGAGCTAAAGATTTGGATAATATTTTCAGTTAACCTGACCTACTTGAGTTTTGTAAAATATTCACCCCATAACAGAAGAATATATGTGTTTAAAAACTATATATGGACATTCATATAGATTATATGGTAGGTCATTACAGCAAGTCCAAATATGTTTTAAAGGATTAGAAATATTCAAAGTTTGCTCTCTGAGCTTATGAAATTGTACTAGTACTGAATAATAGTAATACATGAATAAAATTCCTAAGCATTTGGGAATTAAACAACATGCTTCTAAATAACTCATGGTAAAATTAAAAAATAATGGAGAAGTATTTCAAACTGAACAAAACAGAACATAAAAATTTGTACAATGCAGCTAAAGCAATGTTTAAAGTGATGTCATCTCAGGGAAATGGTTGTTTATGTACCAAATTCAAACAATATGACTTCCCGTATTAGCATACTAAAGACCAACAAAACAGATGTAGAAAAAGTTTGAAAAATTAAATGATTCATGATAAACACATAGCAAATTAAGGATTGAAGACATCTGCCTCAATCTTATAAAGAACTGACATCTTATTTAGTGGTTAAAGATGAAATGCTTCTACCTGTGATCAGAAACAAGGCAAGAATGCTTGTTTTTATTACTCAGTGTTATACTGGGGGTTTTAGTTCAATAGAGTAAGATGTATTAGATTAGAAAGTGGAGAGTAAATCTGCCTGTACTAAAGGATGATATATTGTGTGCACAGAAAATCTTAAATGAATTGCATAAAATAATGTTATAGGAATTAAAGTCAATATATCAAAGAAATTGTATTTCTATATGATTGTATTTTTCTTTGGGGTATCGAAAAATGCTTCATGGATGTGAGGATTCCTAAAACAGCAGATACACTGAATCCTACAAATCCTATTCTTTTTTCTATACATTTCTCATATATACATACTTGAAATAAGGCTTCATTTATAAATTATGCACAATAACCAACAACAACAATAATAAAATGTAACAATTATCACAATAAAGGTTACTTAAACTTCATGAGTTGCTTATTTCTGAAATTTTACATTTGATAAAAAAGGTCTGTGGTTGACCACAGGCAACTGAAACCTCAAAAAGAAAGCAGCAGATAAGGGGACGCCACTGTATGCGGCACACGGCTTGTGGAAAATGGAAAAAATGGTAAAAACATAAAAAAATATGAACATGTTTTGGAAAAAATTTACCAAATATGTGAACATATGAACACTGTTGCCTATACAACATTGTTAAAATATAAAGTAGTTATAAATAAGTGAATAAAGATTTATGACAGGTTCATGGATTTATGTTATTCTTAATATTAAGATGTTGATTCCTTTTAAATGGATCTCTAGATACAATGCAGTTAGCACTAGTGTTCCAGAGAGTTAGCTGTTACCTCGTTTCAGCCATTCTACAACCTATATGTATTTCAAAATGACATGATATAGAAATATAATTTTAGTTCTCAATTAAAATAAATTTCAATAAATGAATAATGTGGACGAGTATGGTGGTGTGTGCCTGTAATCCAGCACTTCTAGATATAAACCATAACATTATGGTAGCCCTTTTTATTATTAAAATTGAAGAGATGACTGTTTTAAGAGTGTAACTGAGTCATTTTGCAACCATAGGTACTCAAGAATTAACTCATAGTGACTCACTGACTCTTTTTAAAATGGTTTGTTTAATGCATTTCTCTAGTTGGAAGAAATTAAAGTGATTTTGCTGTTCATTTATCTTTGGATTGTTTGAAACTTTTCTTCATTGTGACATCATTCACAAGAAGATATGAAAAGCGACTTTATATTCATGTGACAGTTTATTAAGTCTGTCAACAAACAGAATCCTGGTGATCATTTGTGTTTTGACATGAGTATTAAGAAAAGCATCAATCTAAGTTATATAAAAGGGAACATGGCAGACATGTGTCAAAGGAACTTTGCTCATAAAATCAAAGTTTCAAAGAAAAATAGAAAAAAGAGAATTATATGCCTTTGTTTTGTACGACTTTATTTTATTTATTTATTTTTGGCAGGCCGAGTGTTAACCCTAGGGCCTTCCTCCTGCTAAGCACGTGTTCTACCACTGAGCTACACCTGCAGATGTGCTACTTTATTTAAGAACCCTTAACCTGATGTAGTGGTGCAGGTCTGTAATGCCAACACTCTGAGGGTCTGAGGCAGGATTGCAAGCTCGCGTTCATGTTGGGCAATTTAGCAGTGTAGTGAGACCTCGTCTCAAAAATGAATAATAAAAACAAAAGGCCAGGGATGTTGCTCAGTGCAAAGAGCCTGGGTTCAACGCCTGTTAGAGGGTGGGGACACTAAACTTGACAAGTTCAAATGAAGCAGAAATAGAAGCACTATGGTTTTAGGAAAAATTATATTGATTAACACTGCAGTACACCAGACACTTTGTGAAGTATCCTTACGTCATTCTGTCTTTGTAGTATCACTTACAGGTTAGTTAATTGTCTTCATTATATGGATAAAGAGACCAATATACCAGAAATTTAGTAACTTTTTATAAGTTCAGTGAAGCAAGGAAATATATGGATTTAACAACTCAAACCTTCTCTTTTCAAATGAAAAAAAAATATGTTCTTTGAAGATTGTGCATCTGGAAAGAATATTAAAAATGCTAGAAAATTCTTACAGAGATTCTATTTGTATGTACAGCCACAACCTGAAACAACATATCTGGAATATGTGCTTATACCAAAAAATACTTTGAATGCCTTTTATTTCATAATATGGAGAACTATTGAGAGATTAAGTAATTAGGAAACAAAATGTAATTCTAACATAATTGTGTCCTGAACCATTCTTTATAGAGATAAACACGGATACAGAAATGATTACAGAACTGCAAAAATAGAGACAGATGATTTGAAGTAACACTGTCTCCACATTTGTTTTCATTATTTTAATCTATTCTGGGTGGACTTGTAGCCTTGGTAACACATTATTCCAATGGAGGTATATAGATTTTCATGATGTCTTGGTGATTTTTATTAAGTTAGGAAAACTCATGAGATTTCTGCTGGAGTGGAAAGGATAAAATTATGTGATTATTAGTATTAGGTTGCTCCTGATGTAAAGTCCCCATTGTTGTTGCTGCAAAACTTTGGAGCAAGCATTTTCTATTTCAGACCTCAACATCTTTTTGGGACTGTTATAGGATGATTTAACTCAAGTGAATAAAAAAACTCCAATAAAACAACTGCATATACTTTTTTTAATTCTGAAAGTACAGTGTGTAGTTTTGTAAGTAAAAAAGGATTAGGAATGGAATTTTTAATTATTCTTCTGCAGAAAGTTTGACAATTAAGCTGTTAGTTGAGAGGTGGAAGACAAGGGGAAGATGAAATCAATAACACCTTGAGTGGGGTTGTGGGTTTTCCCAGAAGAAACAATGCATAGCTGTGGAATGAATGACAGTTTCTGAAGTCTGCACTAGCAGCTCTCCTCAGATCTTGACAAATGGATCCCTGCAGAGGCCACATGCCACAGAAATCATCAAATTTCCACTCTAATTTCATTTCCTTTTAAAAAGTATTGGTAGCTGAAGTCCAAGCAACTGGCCTCTAACGTCCTCCGCTGGGAGCACGAGAGAGCCTGCATGCAGGAGGTGGTGTAACAGGCGCTCATGAACCGTGGCTGTGACTGGCATGGTGATGACCGCTTGACCAGGGGATGCAGAGAGGCTGTGTGCTGATGTCCACTGTTCAGCATGGAGGGCGTCCCGCCTTGGCTTCGTATTTTCAAGGAGGAGGGTCTAGTGCAGACTGACATCTCTGGAGCTGAGTCCTAACTCTAACACCTATGTGACTTTGGGCAGCTTTTCAAGTTCTTCAGATCCTTTTCATCTGTAGAACTTGTGGGTTTATCATGAACATTAAAGCTAATGTATGTATAATATTCCATTCGGTGCTTACATGGATTAAGCTCGAATAAAGGTCCTAATTCCCTTACTCAAATACAGTTTTTGTCATACTTTTTATTTTTAAAATATTCAGTTTTCCAATTGTTTATCCACAGGCATGATACTAGCAGAGTGATGGGAACTAGAAGACACAAAGTGAGTGAAACCTCATCTTAGCTTTCAGCACATAGTCTAGTAGTGGGGATCTAGCAGGGTAAAGTGATAAAAGTAAGACTTCAGTTAAAGTAAAGTAAATCCCAGAATGAGGAGAACCTTTCAGTATTTAAAATGACTGAAACCAATGTGTAAACAGTGTAAGATTTAACTCACAGGAATTCTGTTTCTGTGGATTACATGGGCAGGATGTATTGCCTCTCTGTCCCCATCTGAATGCCATTCACAGTTTTTGGCTGTGGTTGTTTTAAAGGCCTCACAATTAGTGAATTATGGTCACAGCCCATGTATCTATATCTTGGTTACTTTTCTCATTGCAAAGACAAAATTCCCAACATCCACAAGTTAAAGGAGAAAAGGTGTATTTCAGATCACAATTTGTAGAGGTTTTAGTCCATAGTCGGTGGGCCCCAAGGCAGGGTGACACAAGGCAGACAGCATTGCAGAGAAGAAATACAGTAAGCAGGCAGAAGGCAGTGAAGCAGCAAGCTGCAGCAACAAGCCTGCCTTCCTTGTCCTGCTTCTTATTCCATCCAGGCTGTAAGCCTATTGATTGGTGCTACCCATCCCTAGAGTGGGACTGCTATTACCTACACCCTTAATTCCAGTATCATACTCTTAATCCACATTCATGCACTCTAGTCCAGCCAATTTCAAACTCCCCTACCTATGACTACATGAAGCTTTGGGGAGTCATCGAGCTACAAGCCATAACACCACCTAAATCCAACTAAGTATCTAAGACTGGCACATTGTACTTTATGCTTACTTTAATCCTTCTCTCTATTTCAACTACATATGAATAACATATACAGGGTGCTGAGTGGTGAAGCTTGCTTTGAATAAGAATCATTATTTTTAGTAAGAAAAATCTTTATTTGTCAGAATGAGTACCACGAACCAATGAGTCAGAGAAAATGTTCTAGATTCACAAATATCATGAACATTTTAGGTTAAAATATAGGGCCTAGGATTGGTTATGACTTCTCTGTGTTGAATTAAAAAACAAAAAAAAATGTGGCCTATGATTCTGATATGACTACCTTCTGGTAGAAGAATTTAGACAGTAATTTTCCTAAAGTAATTTCTCTCTGAGTCTGTTAAACTGTCACAGTTCAAAAATCCTGAGTGAGTATCCATGCCCTTTATCTGGACACCTGAGGACCCAGAGCCCAGTACCATCAAAGAGTGAAATAAATGCATAGTTTGTCACTACCAGTGCAAACAAGTTAGTGTCACCTAACATGAATCTTTGGCAACTTCTATATGCCACAGGCAGGTGCAGTCATACCTGTAACTTGATGGGGAACTTAGAGCTAGGTAGACTGTAGTCATTGCATGAGTCCATTTGAAAATGTTGTAGCAAGTCTGTCAGTACATAGAAGAGTCATTTGAGACTGGCCTAGCTACTTCTGTTCCCATTTTGCAGTGGGCACAGGAATACATTTCTGTCCAGCAGGGTCCTGACAGGGACACTGTGGTTGGAAAGAGGTTGCTCACCTCAAATATGCATTTCTTCAGCCAGCACAGTACTCTTTGCCTATATTGTGTGTTTACTGAGGCTATTGGTGGGGACTGTATAATAAGCCCCCTCAGGTCACTCATCTTGCTATAGCACTTCAATGTAAGTGTCATAGCAATTGTTGTAAATAGATAGAATGTTTTTATTAGTACTGATACACTAATGATGACTTTTTTAAAGGAAAAAAAATACATATTTGGATAGAACAGTTATTATATTACTAGATCCACAGTAAGATTTTAAAAATTTAGTTAAGTTTATTAGTATAATTTAGGTATACATAATGATCACAGTCATTATAGGGAATTAAAACCTGTACATGATATATCTTGATTCCTCATTTTTTATCCCATTTTCCTCCCTTCCCCTTAATTCCCCCTCCCCTCCTCATTTTAATTTGCATTTCTTGAATGACCAGTGATGTTTAACTTTTTTTGTATATTTATTTGTTGTTTGTACTTCTGCTGAGAAGTGTCTAGTCATCTCAGATGCCCACTTTTGGACTAGGTCTTTGAATTTGGGTCAGTCTGATTTTTTCAGTTCTTTACATGTTCTAGATATTAGTCTTTTGTCTGAGGAGTGGCTGGTAAAAATTTTTCCTACTCTGTGGGTTGCATTTTCACTCTGTTGGTGATTTCTTTTGCTGTGCAAAAGCTTTTTAATAAGATGAGATCCCAGTTGTTGATTCTTTGTGATAATTCCTGTGTGACTGGTGTTTTTTTCATAAAGTCATTGCCTACACCTATTGTCTTTAAGAATTATACCTGATCTATCTTGCAACAGATTTAGTGTTTCTGTTTTAATATTTAGATTTTTGATTCATTTTGATTTAGTTTAGTACATGGTGATAGACATGGGTCTAGTTTATTATGAATGGGTGTTGGACTTTGTCAAATGCTTTTTCTGCATCAGTTGAGATGATCATATGGTTTCTGTCCTTGGCTCTGTGGATGTGGTGTATATTACATTTATTGATTTGTATGTGTTGAACCATCCCTGCATCCCTGGGATGAATACTACATGTATAATGTATACACTATGGTGTATAATCTTCTTAATGTTTTGTTGTATTCTGTTTGCCAATATTTTATTGAGGATTATTGCATCTATGTTTATTAGGTAGATTGGCCTATAATTCTTTTTTGCTTGGCTCCTACTCTGACTTTGATATCAGGATAATATTGGATTTAGGAATGAGTTTGGAAATATTGCTTCTCTTTTATTATCATTAAAGAGTTTGAGGGATAATGGCATTACATCTCTAAATTTCTTGTCAAATTCAGCAGTGAACCCATCAGGGCCTGGGCTTTTCTTTGTTGATAGGTTGTTAATTTCATTGACTAATATTGGGTTATTTAGAATTCGTGATTCAGCTTTGGTAGTTTATATGTATCTACGAATCTGTCCATTTCTTCTTTGCTTTCCATCTTATTAAAATAAAAGTTCTCAAAATAAGTATTGATGATCTTCTTGGTTTCTGCAGGTTTGTTATGATTTCACCCTTTTCTTTCCTAAATGAGTGAATTTGAGCCTTTTCTTCCCTTTTTTGATAAAGTCAGCTAATGGTTTATCAATTTTAATTATTCATTCAAAGAACCAACTCTTCGATTCATTGATTCTTTGTATTGTTTTCTTAGCCTCAGTTGCATTAATTTCTGCTCTGATCTCTAAATTGCCTTTCTCGTATGACCTTTAAGCTTGACTCATTCTTCTTTTTCTAGAAGTTTGAAGTTTAACATTAGGTTAGTTAAGCTCATTCTGTTTTCCTGATATAAGAATTCACAGCTGTAAATTTTCCTGGTAGGACTGCTTTCATTGTGTTCCATATATTCTGGTATGCTTTATAGGGATTATCATTTAATTGTAGATACTGTTTAATTTCTTCTTTAATTTTACCTATGACCCATTGTTCAGGTGTTATTTAATTTCCATGCATTTATGGAGTTTTTGTGTTTTCTTTTCTCATTTATTTCCAGTATCATTATACTATGGTCAGATAATATGCATTGGACAATTTCAATTAGTTTGTGTTTACTTAAGCATGTCTATGGGCTAGTATGTGATCTGTTTCAAAGAACATACCATGTGTAGCTGAGAAGAATATATATTCTGATGTTGTAGGGTAGAACATTCAGTACACATCTGCTAAGTCTATTTGTTTACAGGTTTGGCTTAGTTTTGGTGTATCTTTGTTAATTTTTTGTCTAGTTGATCTGTCTAGTTGTCTGTCTAGTGGGGAGTTAAATGTTATTCATTTGATTTTTTTTTTTTTTTTTTTTGTACCGGGTATTGAACTTACAACCTCATGCTTGCCAGGCAGGCACTTAAGCCACTGAGCTAAATCGCCGGCTAAATGTTATTCAGATACTCCTGCATTTGGTGCATATATATTTGTGATTGTTATCTTCTTGAAGTTTGCCCTTAACAAGAATGTAATGACCTTCATCTCTTTTGATCACTCTTGATTTGAAGTTCATATTGTCTGTAAACAGAATAGCTACCCCTGCTTTTTTCTGGGTTCCTGTCAAATGGAGTATTGTTTTCCAAATGAGAGCAAATTATCAATGGTTAGCTAGTGAATTCTTGCCCATGTGATACATCAGTACCTTCCTGTGTCTGTACATGCAGATAAAGCATGGGACTGGAGAAAGATTTGGGTTAGAATTTCAGTTCTTTCACTAAGAGCTCTAACACTGTAGATGTCTAGCAAAAATATTTATTGGGCAGCTATAACTAGGGAGCAAAGATGGAAAATGACACACTGGCATTTCCTAGAGCTCAATATTTCAGGGGAATTCAATTATGTTGCTTCTCATTCCTCTCTTAGATGATGAACAAAGTAATGATCTATCATTCAAATTTCTGAGGCCCAAAGGCTGAGGCAGGAGGATTGTTGCAAGTTCAAGTTTAGCCTGGGCTACATAGTGAGTTCAGGGGCATCCTGCACTATACAGCAAGACCCTGTCTTCAAAACAAACAAACAAACAAACAAACATAAAGTTCTTCTGATGAAATAAAACCGTATCTGCAAAATAACATGGATAGAGCCCTGCCTGTAGTGAATGTTAGTTACCATCATACCAATTACTATTGCAGTAACACATTCAGAAAACAATGATACTTTTTGGATTGAGGAAGTCAAGGAAGATAGGTCTTGAACAGGCATTGGGATGTTTTAAGTGCAGGAGACTGAGACAAAGAAAGGTCAGATGCTGGGATAAGGAAGTGTGGCTGGCGGTCAGGAACACACCATTGCAGGTGGGGAAAGAAGTTAGTTGGAGCAGTTGGTGAGGATGTATAATAATAGGGTTACTCAGGAGTTTGGAGATTCCTGGGGCCTAAGGAGAGGAATCCAGAATTTTTTCATGAACATGCCAAAGTCACTGTAGTTTTCTGAGCATAGGGTTGACATAATGAAAGCAGCTTTAAAAATATTCACTCAAAAGCAATCAGGTCAGCAGTTTAGCTCAAGAGAACCTCTGGAACTGGGCATGACGCATCAGATGCTGAAATATGTTACTGCAGATCTTGAATTCAAAGAGCTATTTAGACCATCAGCATTGATATTTTTTCCTAATTTAATCTTCATTTTGAACTATAAATTCAGCACTAATAAAGAGAATTGAATATTTTTACTCTCTCAGGGAGTTATATGGAATTCCAGCAAATGGAATTTAATTTCTAGCTAACCTGCTGCCTAATACCTTCTGAGACTCCCAAGTCATATTTCTGCTCCTCTCCACTTGATCTGACACAGTGACAACAATATTTTTGAAAGCTGCTTTAGCTGCTCAGGGAAGAGTATAATTGACCTGGCACTCAAACGCTCTCAAGTTTGAAAGATCGGGGAAGACAAAGGTTGCCAGAATGTCCATCTTGGTAAACATGAAGACAGAGTCTGAACCATTTAAATGTCCATTCCTCTGTCAGGGTGTACGACTCTATGATTACCAAAGCTGACTTGTATTATAAATTTAGAGAGTTTCCTTGAACTTGACAGACTCACAGAATTTGTCAGCTCTTAACTTCACTGTTTTTCTTATTAAAAGTTAAGCGGATTCTGCCAATCTATGCGCTAGATTAGACCATAGTCAAGTGTGTGATTTCTGGTACTTAAAGTTAGGGAATTTTAAGTCCGAATAAATGTCCACTAAGGCTGACAGGAACCTAGCTTGGCCCTTTGTCTTTATTGCTATGAGTTTGAAACTTATTTTCTTGACCTAGTACATGTTTAGGAGCTTGGGCAGAGCAAGGCTGTGCTGACCTATACCAAGATAGGAAAAAGGCAAAACTTTCTTCCCCCACTTTTTTCCGATTTCAGTATGGAAATAGTGAGCATACAAATAAATGCAGTGTTGATTTGCAAAAGACTTGTTGAGACAGAGGATATATGGTAGACCAGGTTCCCAGGATGCCTGGGAGTTGAGGTCAGGCAGAAGAAGGGTTAGGGTAGGTGGCTGGCTTGCTTTCAGACTCATTTCTTGTCCCCTGCCTTTTCTTTACTCCCAAGAGTTTAGTAAATTTTTCAACAAATGTTACCTGGGTTAACCGTAGGCCAAGTATCACAGAGAAACCCACGGTAAATAAAGCAGCAGTCTTCCTGAGGCATTGTTCCCTGGTGCATGTGGTACAGTCCACCCAGTCTTGCCTCATGTCCAGTCTTTTAATGACCCCTGTACTGAACCTTTTCATGATTTAAATATTATGATTATAAAATAATGTCTTTGGTTAAAAAATACTTTTAAAATATTGAAAGAATATATAAAATAAAGTAAAATGCATCATAGTCTTGGCATCCAGATATAATTACTGTTGTATTGGTATATTTTCAATACATCACCTATGTAGGATTATATATAATTCTACATTTTGACTTTTTGCTGAACACCTGCTGTGAGCATAGTGTATAATGTTTTAATTTCTTTCAAAGCATGATTGTAATGGCTGCAAAGTATTTTGTTGAAATGTTATGAAATCATTTAATTCTCATTAGGTTTTCATTTATTACTAAATTTTTGTTTTTCAACATAGTCAGGACTTCTTCATTGTACCTCCCCCGACATACCCACATGTACTGACGATTGCCACACCCAAAGAGGGTAACAAAAGCTGTCCAACACTGGGAGAAGATGGCTTATAGTCTGACTCATCACACAGTGTAACAAAGGAAGAAATACCAGAGGGGCCATTTCTAGAGATCTGACAACTACCCAAGGACAAATGTACTGCATATAATACTTTGTTTTCCTATTTAGAGAGTCTCTTGCCTTTGTCTGGTTTATTCTTCAATTCTTTGATTATTATGGGATAACCATTTGGGACAATGCATATGACTTTATGCTCCGGTCACAGTTGATGGTGTCAGATTTTGGCAACTGTCCAAAACTGGGCCAATTATCATCTGGTCCTAAGACATTGGGCCAAACCTGACAAATATCTTCAATTATAGTTTGATAGCAAAAGCTGTAAGACATGCTGCTTTGGAACTGCATGCAACTCAGGTTACTGACATGTGAATGAGAGAAACAAGAAATCCACTGAGAGAGAGTGAGAGTAAATGAGTGGACATGCAGGAAGGAAAGAGGAATCAAACAGAGATGCAGGAGGAGGCAGCCATGAGCTAAAAGAAATACAGACTGAATGCTGGCATTTGAATCACTGATTTGTACTACTCCCTGGGCCCTGGATCTCGTGAGAGTACTAAGAATTGTGTGATAAAAAGTTTCCTTATTCTTTTTATTTGGTTGGTTTTCTGTCATTCTAGGCATCTTTATTCTCATCCCAACAGTAATTTTAAAATTCTGTGAAAACCCGAGGTGCTGTGTACCTGCTTTTTTGCCTCTGGAAAAATCTCATTCTCTTTCTGTTATTTCTTGTCCTAATTTTTAAGAATTTCTTTTTAATATCTTTGTTCTATAAAATCAGATTAGGAAATGAATGAAATAGATATAAGGGACATAAAAATACCTATAGAGTAGGGATGCTAGATCTTAGGGTGTTCACTATGAACTTAATAACTAATTACAGATGTAGAGAATGCTATGATTTCCAGTTCAGCCCAACAAATTCCCCAAATCTCTAAAGTACACAGGAACTTGGAAATCAGATCTCTTTGGAAAACATGGTGCCATGTTATATTGAAGTCCTTTAAACATACAATCAGGTATCTAATAAACTTTAACAAATTTTGCTTTTGGAAAAATGTAACAAAGTTATGATACCTACTATATTCAAGCCACTGTCTTAGGTGAGCTTAAAGAAACAAAGGCACTTAAAGCAAAAATATGTTGTGCCGATGAAGGGTGTATTTTTTTGTTAATGATGATGTGTGTGCTATGGGAAGTCACAACACAAGGTGACATGGAAGAGAGCACTAGTGCTTATCAAGGTTAAGAAATGCATGGAGTTTAAGTTTGAAATTTGAACTTAGTCCGAACGTCCTCAAAACATGCGTCAATGCTTTATCACTATAACACATTCTTTTTCTGCCTCCTGCTGTTTCCTGGGTGTAGTTAGGAAATAAACACAGGATATAAAGGCAGCACAAGAAGACAGAGACACCAAGTTCAGAACCTGGCTAAGAGGTGCACAAAACAAATATCCTTGTGATCAGAGAAGAGCAGGCTCCTCCAGTGGGACAGTTGTGGACACTTTTCATGTGCAAAGTGGGACATTGGGGTTATAAAGCAGGAAGTGGGTTTAGACATAGACAAAGGTGCACAGAACCCTCTCAGGTAATGGAGGTGCTAGAAAAGTTGTAAGGGGATGCTGGCTCTTGGAAATTGTGCCAGTTTCACAGCTGATTATTTATTGGTTTAGTTAGGTTAGGGCCACTGGCCATTTCTATAGGGCTCTCAAAGCTAACTGCTGATTGATTTATCTAATGATCTGCCTGAGTAGCCACAAAGATTAGGGCAGACTGGTGAAACCCACACAGACCTTTAGTTCTTATCTGCAAAGCTAATGTGGTTCTTCACAGTGAATTACATTTCCATTTCCCTGTACACCCTGTTTCAAATTGGAGAAATGAGGGTATTTAAATAATTACAGTTTCATTGTCTTGAGGTATGTCAGAACCTAGACTCATCACATGCTATAAGTCCTTGCTTTGTTCTTAAGGACAATGTAGAGGTCCAGTTTAGTATGACAGGCCAAATATTTAGCTTTGAAAAACACGGAACAAAACCATAGAAAATGAGAGAAGGAAATCACATAAAGAGAGTTTGCAGTTTCAGTGGTAGATCTTAATGGGTATATGTTGCGTAAACTCATCTGTGATTACTGCTCTAGGAGGAAATGTTGCATAGAGAGTTAATGGTAGAGCTAAGCAGGAGAATTGTGCTTTGAACGTGTTCTTTTTTCCCTCTTTGAGATCCAGAGTCTTTTAAAATAATTTTTTAAAATAAAATCACCAATGTGTTAATGAGCAATGACCTAAATTTTAGGTCCCTGGTAATTGACACACATGGGATTTATTTTATGAAATAAGGCACTGAAGGTCTGCATAAAATAGGTGGTAATCAAACATGAAACCATTGGTGTAAAACCCACAGCATAAGGCATAAATATTTAGCTTTTTGTATTTGAATTGCAAAAAGCCTTGTGTGTAGCAGAGTCTTGTCAGATGTTAGATTCTCCTTAAGGATGTGTTTTTTCCACCACTCATTTGCCAAGTAGTCGCTGATGGCTGTATACCCTTGTTTATGTGGTTTTCTTCTGTTGTATTGAGGCAGTATGGTGTTGTGGTTGATATGTGCCAGTTTAGAACCCCAACTCTTACATACTGTGTGACTCATCTAACCTTCCTATACCTCATTTATCTTATTTATAAAATAGATTAAGTAATAGCACTAACTTAGTTACTTTCTCATGGCTGGGACAAAATATCCAACACTTGCAACACTTAGGAGGAGAGGTTTATTTTGGCTCATAGTTTGCAGAGGTTTCAAAATGTATTTGGCTGGCTGTAAGGTAGGGCCGCATGGCAGAGGAGAGACAGTCCATGGCATGTTAAGCAGGAAGCATAGCCATCAAGGGGAGATGAAGGATATGGTTATGCATCTTTCCAGGTCGCACACAGTGACCCATCAGGCTTCATTTCTCAACATCACATCAGTAGACTAATCCAACATCACAAATGCATGATCCAGTGTCGTACACCATAATTCAGTCACCTCCCTAAATCTCTACCTATGAGTTTTGGGGTGACAGATATAAATCATAGCAAGCACTTACCTTGTAAGGGTCATGTGTCAATTAAATAACTCTACACATGTAAAATTTGTGCAACAGTGGCTGATACTTATGAGATCAGTACATATTAACTGTTATTTTATTATTCCTTTATATAGAAAAATAATCCTATAGTTGACCTCTTAACTAGTTTGTGAGTTCCTTGACTATAGGAATTATGCCTTATTGTACTTCATATTCTTTATATTTTCTGGCATAATAACTAGAACACGTTTATCAAAATATATAATGTATATATAAATTCATCCATAATATATAATATGCACATATAAATATATATTCAAAATTGTACATGGTAAATTAAATGTATATATTTAATTTGTCATCTGCATAAGAAATTTGTTATTGAATATGAACTTCTGTTTGAGGGGAATGTGACATATCTAGTTCAAATTTTTCTGCATTATTTTTTGACTTCTTAGGGAGTCCGCACCCCAGTCTAACATAACATAGTTAGAATCCAAGGTTCTTTAAACCAAACTAGTACCTGCTTATTTGTGAAATAAAAGAATGCTGTAATTTGTACATGGTCCAGTAACATTGTGTTCACACCCTGCATAAACATTTTAAAAGTTTAAACAAGGATGGATTTTATTGTGTTTTCTAAGCACTGGTGTCCTCACAGAAAGGACACCGGTATCTTGCGATGTACCATTTTGCTGAATAAAGTGAGATATGCAGGAAACAAGGGTAATTTTTATTAGGACTGAATATAACTAGGATTAATGGGTCAGATATAACAAAATCAAAAGGATACAAGGCAGGTTTGATAAAAATCACTGCACCTATGTCTCAGCAGTACTATACCACATGATTCAACCTTTTAATTCTAGTCGTCTTTGGGGATGATGTTTGGCTTCTTCTCCACTCCAACTACATTTTGTCAATGTGAGTTAAATTGTCAACTGTTGTGTTTGTAGCTAGTGGGATCAAGAATACATCTCAGGATTCAGAAAAAGCAGTGATCTGCATGTCGTAATGTAACATTTAGGCAACAGAGCCACTTTAAGAAGTTTAGAAGAAAAATTTCATTCCTTTACCTCCAATTTTCCTCCTTTCATTAGCTCTTTCTCTTCCAAGTTCTTTCCCTGATTAAAAAATTTTATAAAATAATTCATTCTTTTGTGTTTGGATTTTGTTGTGTTGCTATTGCTGGAATGAACCTCAGAAATCATCTTGTTAAAGCCTTCATATTGATAAGAAACAGAGACTCAGAGAAGCAGAGTGACTCCTTCATTATCTTGCTTTTGGTTTGTCTAAGAATAAAGGTGATACGCTTAAGACCTCATGCTTGCCAGGCAGGTGCTGTGCCGTTGAGCTAAATCCCTGGCCCTCATTTTTTTGGATTGTTCTTTGGTCTTATTATTGCTCATTTTCACAGCTAAGTGGCCCAGGGAATCAATTCAACATCATGTAACTTTCAGAGAACATTTCAACTGGTTAGTATGGTGTGTTTTCTTCCCCATTTCTGTTCTTACCACTGGTGCCTTTGCCTGGAAGATCCAGTCTGCCTACATCTTGGCATTTTCCTGGTTTATTCCTAATTCACTCTTGGACCTGCACCCATCTTGACAGAGTAACCCTGAGTACCTGCTGGCCCTTTTCCACAGGCTAAGAACGGCGAGGGCTGCAGGAATGCCGTGAGCTCTTAGTCACTCATAGTGTAATTCAGAGGAAGCAAATAATAAGAGCTGAGGCAAAAACATTGTGCGTGTTCACTTGCTGGTTGGTGCTGCCGCTTCCAGTGCCAGTCTTCTGACACTAACTGCCATTTCTGATGCTCACACTTTGTTATGGTTTAAATGTAGGTGTCTCCCATAAGTCTTATGAGTTCAGAGGCAGGACTTTTGGAAGGTGAGTGGGTTACAGGGGCTTATAACCGACATTCTGTTAGGACATGGGGTCTGGTCAGAAGGGGTGAGTCACTGGGGATGTGGCCTGGAAGTCTGTTTCTCTTCCCTTCATTCTCTGCTTCCTTCATGTCAGGTTGCGTGATGCTTCTCCTCTCCCAGGCCTGTCTGCCATGGCGCCCTGCCTCAGAACCACCAGACTAGGGACTGAAACCTCTACAAACTGTGAGCCAAAATAAACTTTTCCTCCTTTATTGTGCAGGTGTCTGGGATTGTGTCTCAGCTATGAGGCAAGTGGCAAAAACATGCTACACCTAGTGCTCTCATGGGAGCATCCAGGTAACAAGTGGGTGACAGTACTCAAGAAAGAGCAAAATGAAATCAAACACTTTATTTACCCACCACATATTTGTAAAAATCTGACTCAGGTGCATTGCTGCACTCTCAAAGGAGAAGCCAGAATGCTGGCATATTGCATCTTGCCTTAGTGCCCTGAGGATTCAGTCTCTCTCCGTGACACTTCCCTCGCCATGATGTCAAATGATTTCTTCCCCTTCTTGAACTCTTTCAGAGCTCTTGGGTACTCTTTGTAAACTATCTCAAATAGACAGCATCACTTTCTAAATTTTAATAAAAATTAATATATATTAGTTATATGTATTTTTGGCATACAGTGTGATATTTTAATATATTGTGTGATAGTTGATTCAGAGTAGTAACCATTTCTATCTCCTTATGATTTCTTTATATTTGGAGGCTTAAAATTCCCTCCTTTATTAGTTCTCAAATATATGTCAAGTACGGTAAATTGTAGTTACCCGATTGTTATACAGGGCATTGGAAATTATTCCTTTTATCAAACTTTATTTTGATTTATTTTATCCACATCCTTTCTGTTTCCCTATTCTCTAACTTACCCAGCCCTTAGTAATCACTGTTATACTATTTTACTTTGAGATCAACTTCTTCAGCTCCCACATACATAAAAGAACATGTGGTATTTGTCTTTCTGTCCCTGGTTTATTTCACACAAGCTAATGTCCTCCAGTTTTATTTATTTTCCTGAATGTGACAGGATGTCAATGTTTTTATGGCTGAATAATATTCCACTATATATAGTGATCACATTTTCTTTATCCATTCTTCCATCAGTGGACATATTGCTATTTTTTGACTATTACGAATAGCGTTACAGTAAATGTGAGAGTGCAGATACTTCTCTGATAGTCTGATTTTATTTTTTCTGGATATGCATTCAGAAGCTGTATAATATGGTAGGTTTATCATTAGCTTTTTGAGGAAACTCCATACTGTTTTCTATGATTGATGTACTAATTTACATTCCCATCAGTAGTTTATAAGAGTTTCGCTTTCTTTGTGTTATCCCTAGAATTTGCTTTTTTCATTTGTTTGTTTGATGGAAATAGCTACTCTGGGGAAAATGATATTTCATCACAGATTTGATTTACATTTCCCTGGTGGCTAGTGATGTCGAGCATTTTTTCATATATTTGTTGGTTATTTGTATTATTTTTGAGAAATGTCTTTTCAGATCACTTGCTTATTTTATAATTAGAAATATTTTCTTCTATTCTATGATGGTGTCTTATCTCTTGTCAATTATTTCCTTTGCTGTGCAAAAGCTTCTTAGCTTTATGTAATATTATTTGTGTATTTTTAGTTTTGTCATCCATGCTTTTAGGGTTAAGATCCTTGCCTATGCTATGTCTTGAAGAATTTCCACTATTTTTTTCTGTAGTATATTCATAGTTATATAACCATATGTTTAGGTTTCTGATCCCTTTTGGATCAAATTTTGTATATAAGAGATAGAGACCAAGTTTCATTCTTTCATATACATATACTTAGTTTTACCAGCACTGTATATTGAAGAGGGTTTCTTTTTTCCAAGGTATGTTTTTGATACCTTTTCGAGTAGCAAATGGCTCTCATGCATGGATTTTTCCCAGGGGATTTCTAGTCGTTCCATTGGTCTATGTGTTGGTTTTTTATGCCAGCACTGTGCTGTCTTAACTACTGTTGTCCTGCAGTTTGTCTTGAGATTAAGTACTGTGATGCTTCCAGCTTTTGTTTGTTCCTCTCAAAATTGCTTTGGATATTTGGGTTCTTTTGTGCTTTGATAAAGCTTTTATGATTCTTTTCTACTTCTGTGCAGAATGTCACTGACAATTTGATGGAGAGTATACTGAATTTGTAACCCGTTTGAGGCAGTATGGACATTTTAGCTATATTAATTATTTCAATCATTAGTATAAGAAGTGTATCTTTTTGTGTCTTCTTCAATTTTTTCATTACTGATTTGTAATTTTCATTAAAAGTTTCATTCCTTGGTTAAATGTACTCCTATGTAATTTATATTTTTGTGCCTACTGTGAACAAGATTGCTTTCTTGATTTTTTGTTTACCAATATTATCATTGGTTATAAATGTGTCCCTGACTTTCATGTGTTGACTTTGTATCCTTCAATTTTAATGATTACTGTACTTACTCAGCTTCTACTAGTCTTTTGATAAAGTCTTCAGGTTTTGGTCTATACAGAATTATATTGTCCACAAACGAGTAATTTGACTTCTTCTTTTCTATTATTTTCTTTTATTTCTTGATGTTGCTTAATTCTTATGGATAAGACTTCTGGTACTGTGTTGAATAAGACTGGTGAAAGTGGGCATCCTTGTCTTGTTTCAGTGCTTAGAAGAAACTCTTTCAGTTTTACTTCACACAGTATTAATGTTGGCTATGGGATTGTCATATAGAACTTCCATTATATTCATATATATTTTTCTACACGTTAGCTGTTGAGAGTTTTTTCTGTGAAAGGCTGCTCATTTTTACCAAATGAATTTTCTCCATTTATTGAGATAGTCTTATGGTTTTTATCTTTCATCCAGTTGATGTATCACATTTATTCATTTGTGAATTGACATTCCTTGGATCCACAGGGTAAATCCCATTTGATCATGTTATATGAACTTTTTGATGTGCTGTGGATTTCATGGGTAGTATTTTGTTTAGAATTCTTGAATCCGTATTAACCAGGAATCTTGACCTATAGGGGTGTGTGTGTGTGTGTGTGTGTATGCGTGTGTGTGTGTGTGTGTCTGTGTGTATACTCTTATTTGGTTTTGGTATCAGGGTAATGCTAGACTCAGAATGGGTTTGAAAGGCTTATTTTTTTTTCAATTTTTTTAAACTTTGAGAATTGGTAGTGGTTCTTTAAAAGTTTGTTAAGATTCAGTAGCGAAACAATCTGGTCTGGGCCTTTGGTTTTCTTGGGAGACCTTTATTACTAATTAAATATAATTACTCCTTATTGATCATTCAGGTTTTCTATGTCTTCATAGCTCAGTTTTTATAGATTATTTGTCTCCATGAATTTATCAGTTTCTATTAGGTTTTTAATTTGTTGGCATATAGTTGCTCAATTTGTTTTTTGTGCTACATTTGCTTTGATTCCAGTTGAGCACTGTAGTATAATTTCCTGTGACTATTTCAACTGTAATCAAGTGGTTTAACATGATGTTTTAGTTACTTTCTGTTTCTGAGACAAAATGCACAAGACCCAAAGTTAAAGGAGGAAAGACTTATCGTAGCTCATAGTTTGTAGAGGTTTCAATTCATAGTTGATTGGCTCCAACGTAGGGTGGCATGGCAGAGGGACATCACAGCGGAGAAAGAGTTCATGGTGGATGGAAGGCAGCAAAGCAGCAAGTAGCGAAGAAACAGCAAGTGATGGCAGCAGCCCTCTTCCTGTCCCTTATATTCTATGCAGGCTGCACCCCCTAACGGTGGGTAGCACTCACACCTAAGTGGGCCTTCCCATTATGCACACCCAAAAAGTATGCCAAACCAATCTGTGGACTAATTTGGTAATCATACACTCTTGATCCCGGTATCAGAAGTCTAGATCTAGCCACCTCTGAAAATCCCCACCTATGACCACGTGAGGCTTTGATGGAACATCTAAACACAGGCCATAGACCCATGGGTCATGTGGGAGTAGGGGTGGCTACTCCAGTGGCTCCAGCCAGGCACAGGGAGCTTCAGAAGCTATGATATCCACCACCTGTGTCAGCATGTGGGAGGCCAGGTGACAATGGAGTCACTGTAGTTCCCCAGGGGTATGATGAAGCATGCGTGGCAGTGGGGGCAGGGCACCCGTCTGGCATTGTGTGTAACTGTCTTTGTATAGAGGCACAGGCTTTCTAATGGCTCCAGAGTCTGTTCAATGTACACTAGCAAGGGTAGGACCTGATTGAATGTAGTCTCAAAGTCTTGCCGTGCAGCAGTGATCTGCTTCATGGAGGGTGTCCTGTGAACTGAGTTTCCCTTCTTGAGCAGTGCAGTCGTGCACATTCCCTGATGGCTTCCCAACTAGGCTTATGCAAGATTCCTCAGGAGCAAAAACTTTAGATGTCCGTGGTGTTAGTGTGGAATGCTGAGGATCTCCTGTGTACCTTTCCCCAATGATGGGGGAATTATCTTGGATTCCATTTGGTCCAGATTGGCAATGGAACCATCATTATGAGACACTTCCTTTCCTTCTTTACTGGGCCATCTGGAGTTTCCATGCCTCATGGTTTCTCTGTTTCTTTTGCATGGCACTCCAGTGCTGTCCCCTGAAAAGCCTAGTAGCTCTTTATTCTAAGAGCTGTCTTCTGTACCTGATCTTTTTTTTTCCCCTAAGGTAGAAGTGTGTTCAGTGTCCCTTGGTAGCTATCTTGTGAGACTATGTATTAAACTTTCAACTTTTGAGTCTGTCTGCTGCCAGGCATCTGAACAGGGGAGTCAGAACTGCATTTATGGAAAAAGTAATGCCTAAGATGCATTTTGAAAAACAAATGAAACTTAAACAGTGAGAAGGGGAGATATGGTATGTCAGATACTAGAGCATCTTGATAGAATAGCTTTATGGAATCACTTACTTGTCCAAACTAAGTTTTTTAATGGATGGTGTCTGAGTCACTATTGTACCTTGTAAATATGCAGCATATTTCTTGCACATGATAGGTACTCAAGGCACATATAAAGGACATAGATTTTATAAGTCACTTAAGAGTATCAAAATACATTTTTTATCTTCATGTTACTGGAGTTAATTTCTTTGTTAAGGACCATTTGGCTTCATGGCAGAAATTTTAATCATGTACAACTCATGTTGGTATCAGTCCCTTCTGGGTTTTCTCGGTTAATTCAGTTTCCTGTATTCATCATCCTCTAAGAAGATGGAGACCTGAGGGAACAGCTTATGTGCTGCTACCTTGTTGGGAAATGGACTTTGTGTTTGCCTGACTATAAAAATCCAATCATCTTGGTTCTTGAGACTGCCAAATATTCTTACAACAGTTACAATTTTAGTGTCTGCTACGGTCTGAATGCTTGTTTCACCTCAAAATTCATATGCTGGAGCTTGATCCCTGATATAACAGTATTGGGAAGTACAATCTTTGGGAAGTAGTTAGGTCACGAGGGCAGAGCCTTTGTGAATGAGGTTATGCTGGAGAGTCTAGAAATTTCCTTGTACCACATGAGGACACAGCTACAAGGCCATTATCTATGATCCTGGAAACATTCCTTCACCAGACAGCAAACCTGTGAGTGCCTTGATCTTGGATTTCTCAGTTTCCCAAGTGGTGAGAAATTGATTTCCATTGTTTATAAGCTAGCCAGTTTTCAGTATTTTTTCTTAGCAGCCTAAACCAAGATAATTATTATATAGTAAATCTTCCCTATTGTCACTAAATCTATTTGTCTAATTTTTTTCCCCAGAAGTACAATTGTGAAAATCTACAAGTGTGGTTTTTCAGGAAGTAGCGAGGACTCTCAGTAATCATTCAGTTATGTCAGATTACAAGTTATAGTCAGAATGCATGGAGACACTAAATTGAGTCACAAAATTATCCTTTTTCCCTGAAGGTCTATTTACTAAAAATCATAGGCAGATATTGCTTTCATTTGTCTTATAGCTGTGGGCTCTTCTTTTATGCATATGTGCTTTAGCTCTTTCAACCCTACTCTCACCTTTCTACAAACTTATTTTCTTCACTGCCTTTGGCAAGGAATTTGGTTAAAAAGAACTAAATGTAATCATTTATTAAAGAGGTTTAGAGTCAAAATTAGGGATAAAAGTTATTGTTTACATCATTTTATTACTGGTTTTGTAATTGTGATTGACAAGGCTTTGTCTGGTCAGGGATAAGATAAGCAAGGCTTGTGTGCAAATTCATTAGGACAAAATCAGCTCCGTATGTTTCTCATTTTCTTTGGTCCAACTGGAGAGCCAAGGCAGATTCTTCTCATGTTGGTGGTAGAAACTGAAGAAGGACATGTAGAAACACATGTATAGTTTAGATTCAGACCAGGAACGCTGTCATTTTGGTCCACATTATTTTGAGCAAACCTAGTCATTCATTCAAGCTCACCATCAGAGGGCTGTCTATAGTGAGAAGACCTATGTATAACACTGTATTTTTAAAAAGGATAAGCAAGGTATGATGGTGCACTCTCAGTACACTGGGAGACTGAAGAAAAAGTGTTTCAACTTGCAAGTACCACCTGGACAATTTAATGATTTAGCAAGACTTCATTTCAAAATACTGAAGAAAAAAGGGCTGTGGTTATAATTCAGTGTGACGGTCCCCAGTTCAATTCCAAGTGTTATAAATAATTAAATATGAAAGAAAGATAGGAGGGGTGAAAAACTTCAAAAATGTGGATCAATTTACTGGGGAGGTATCCATCAGTTTAAGTACAAGACAAAGACTTTTAGAAATGCTTTCATTAAAATTCAAACCCAATTTAGTCATCTTTGTGCAATGCACCCTACTGATTTTTACCCTACATTGTTAGGTCCTGACTAATTTTCTGCAATACCAAGTTGTAATATTTAATTGACATTTGGGAACATTTGGTGAATGAGAGTTTTAAAAATGTTCCCCTCATCATCTAAAGCTTAACCTTTTTATGATTATATTGCTTAGATAATCTCCACTCTTTGGCTCTCAGTTGCTACTTGCTCTGCATTTCTTTTATAGGAATTTATCTTTTCTAAAGGAAACTAAATCTCCTGTGCGTTCCTTCTTTCTGTTTGATTAGGGAAAGTACTGCTGACACTGAGATCTTGGAGTAGCCAATTGGGCTGAGTAGAGGCTCTGCTTGATTTTCCTGTTTGATTTGTGGCCTGAAAGAGTGAGGAAGAATTCTGATGTTGTGGTATATTACCTATTAATACCAGACAAGTCTTTGTTTTGCTCAGAAAACCAATAAAACCACAGCCTGAGATCCCAAAGTCTAAAACACCTTTTATTCATTTGTAGTTGATATGAATATTCACACATCTTATTATACCACTGTACAGTCTGGACAAATGGCAAGAATTCCATACACTGAATTGTAGGTAGATCGGTTTTTTTTTTATGTTCTATACTTTAAAAAAATTATGTTGAGAGAGCAAATGTTTCTCAATAGTAGTATCGTCAACTTTATCTTCATGAAAGCTTGATATTCAAGGAAATCAAGGCTAAGTAATACTTGAAACAGTATGATAATTCCTATTTTAAGTGTATCATGCCCATCTTCTAACTTAAAGATATTGTATGTTTGGATCTAGAGCTTATTATTCTAAGAATCTAAGAGTCTCTAGGCCTTAAAAATTTATCTCTATATGAATGTAATTTATTCCCTCATTATTTTTTCAACAGTTATTAGTCTCCTTTTCCCCTCAAAGGTATGCATTGGGTAGATGTGCAAAACTGAACAAAGCATACACAGACTGTGACATACTAGTGGGTGAAGGTGGCTCAGAAACGAACACATAAGAAATTATAGTGATATATTCTCTGTTCCATGGTGTAAATCAAGTGTTTTGAAGCAAAAACTTTGGAGGAGTTGCAAAAGCCTCCCCTGTTCCTTTTAAGCACCCTAACTGTCTTGAGGAGAAGATAAAATATATTTATTACTGCTGTGACTCAGTGAGGAGAGTCATCTGAAGGCTGGTCTTGGGGAACATTTTGTGGTGAATTCTGAGGGGCAGTTTCACCCAGTCAGAAAACTGAGTATAAAAGGTAAGGTAATTATTCATTCATCAAGTATTTACTTAGTGATTATTGTGAGCCAGCATCACTTCCATTCCTGTGATTCCCCAGTGAACAGACATAATTCTTTGCCTTTATAGAATTTATATACTTGTGGGAGAGGACAAGTGTAAGCAGATAACAAAGTATACTGGAGGGTAGTCTTCAATAAGTTGCTCAACTTGTGTGTACGTTGAGTTTAGAACATTTTTCATTGTTCACATAAAAACTGGAATTACTTTCAATTGTTCTTTAAGTTCATACTTTAAGTTAATATGACATAGAACATGGATACTATGCTGCCTTAGTTATATCCAGGTTGCATTTTTTATGCTTAATTCATGTGTCTTTTCCCCCTAACTCTATGAGAAGCTTCTTGATAGCATCAGGAATGTAATTACTTTCAGGGGAAATAGGGAGCAATTCTTGTTTTTCTTGAGCACTCTGGAGTCCTACAGAACAGAGATGTTATAGAAAGGGAACAGGACATTATTATTATAATGAGTGAGGCTGCGGAGGAACACAAGTGGGACTGCATAGTGTTATGATGAAAAGATAATTAGTGAAACATCTGTAGCCTGGGCAATTCATCTCATAATGATTACGCAGAAGCCGGCTGGTAGGCAGCATGCTGTATTATAGAGGATCCTAGAGGACCACTAAATAGACTGTAGCACTTCTGTGTGAGAAGAAGAAGAAGGAAGGAAGACAACTTGCAACACAAGACAAGTGGTGAAAAGAATCTAAGCAAATGGCCCAACAAAAACATTGCTCTTCTCTTGAATGGGAGTATTAAAAATGCAAAAATCTGTGAGTGCATATTTTGCTTCATTTTTGTTTCAGCGTTGAATACAGTTGGGACTTTTCCCCAAGCATCTGCTCCTTCCTGCCTTTCCTACTGCCCTCCGTACTGGAAAAAGGAAAAAAAAAGCTGAAACAAAACATGGAGTACATTGATTGGAAACAATTTCAACAATCAGATCAGAATGAAGGCATAGCAGGGTGAGTCATCTTTAAGCAAGTAACTGAACAAAAGTGGTGATTTTGAAACAGCAGAAAGGGTTGAGTTTGTGAGTAGAATAAAGAGAAGATGGAATTTATAGGAGAGCACGCAGAACTGCTTTCGATATAAATGTTTTCTTGGTGAAGTGCTTTTGGGAGGTAAATCAAAGATAACTCAGACATTTCCCAAGTCTTCTGCCTTACCAGGGTGCAGGTGGGATAGAGAGGAGACCAGCATGTTTTTCTTCAAGTATTAAATACCTTTATTTTGCATGAACCCAAGAGGTCTCAAAATCACTGAGGAGCACTATTATGTTCCACAAATGTATTTTTTTTTAATTTTTATTTTAAAGATAGTAAAATCCAACAAAAGAAAACAAAGCCAGTGAAAACAAAGCAGCAAAATTGGTGCAGAACTTCAAAGCAGGAAACTAGGAAAACAACAATAGCCAGAATAGTAAATCTTATCTTCACAATAGTTGTCCATCCCATCAGGGTACAGCAAAATCAAACCAAAACCAAAACAGAATAAAACCAATCAAAACAGAATACTGAATAAAGCAAAAACAATTAGAACAAAGCAAAACAGTGAGAACAACATTGGATTTCAAAGACAGGGTAGAAGGAATCCCCATATTTGCTGTATTGCATACTGTCATCCTCCCAAGAGATGCTCAGACCTCTGGCCCCAGGCCTGCATAATCAAACAAACAGTACAAGCATTTAGTTGCTTTATGTACCTTAGTTGCTGTCAATTCAGTCTGTTTTCTGAACCCACTGGCTGCTTATGCAGGGTTGTGTTCGATTTGCAGCCCATGCACCTGTAGGCTCACGGGAGGTTCTGACTTTTCTCTTCATGGAACCCTTGTGGTTTCCATGGTTCCTTGTGGCAACCAGCCAGAATGGCTGTCTGGTTGGTTTCTTGTTGGATCCTTCCAGTCCTAGCATGGTTGAATCTTGGGAGGCACTGACTTTTCTCTTTCTGGAACCTGCATGGCTTAGCAGCTTACCAGAAAGGCTGGCTGGTTGGCTTCTTTTGGGTCCTCCCAATCCCAGCATGGCTGATTCTCAGGGGGTGCTGACTTTTCTCCTTCAAATGTATTTTAGATATAGCTCTTCTGTTCAGGTGCCTCTGCGGGGTTTCTCTGCAAATCACTTCTGCAAACCACTGTGTGTTGCTAGAGGACTCCCTGTTATAGCCTGGCATAACTGACACCATCTTGTGCCCTATATTTGACTGTTGCCCTGTATTTGGCTCAGAAGAGTGAAAAATTACTCAGGGTACAAGTCCCATGAGAAAACCAAAATGAGCTGCACCCACAAGAGAGAAAAATTAACCTGCTCAACAAAGAAGCAGGATACTGGTGTCAACCAAAATTAATGTAAGATTTTAGCTAAATTGTTTCCAACAGGATGTCTTTCTATGTGGTTTCCTGCATTAAATGCCCTGTAACCCTCCGGTTTGGGGCCACTGATTTTACTCTGAAACAGGTGTCCACATGGGTGGTTGCTGAGCTCAGCTAACAAAATCCCAAAATTTGTCAATTTGGCTGCCTGGATTCCTATATTGATTACAAACCCACTTCACTCCCCATCCATTTCCTCCAGGCGGGCCACTCTGCATGTAGTAATGCTTTAATGAAGAGCCGAGAACAAGAGTACAAAAGCATCGCTATGTCTGCATTAGTTTTCTTAGTTCGTTCACTGCTTCCCTTCACAGGACAGTTCACTGTTGGCTGACTGCATGAAACTGTGTCTCCTTGCTTTCTGTGTTTTTCCCCTCCAGCACCGAGACTGGCTTTTCTCCAGAACCCATTCTGAGGGAACTACACTCAGTTAATATAATAATGAGCAATGTGCAACAAAAACTAAACATTTTGTCTTCAATGAAATGCTTAGTGTCTTTTTATGACTATCTCATATTTGGAGTAAATCTGCTAGTTCAAATATATCCTCAAACTTTAGGCAGACTACTATTGTTCCCTGGTTGACCAGCAAAGCTCAATAATACCGTCAAGCTTTCTAGAACACATTGCAGCCGTTCACCCTACAGTACAAATACGTTGTTGCTCTCACTCTGAGAACTGCAGGTCCAACAGTGTTGAGATCCAGATACTGCTGCCGGAAATTAGAGGAAATGTTTGTGTTTTAGAACCAGTGTATTCCAACTGCAATTTTAACAGATGTTTTCCAGGAGAGTGGTTACTTGGTGATAGTTGGTAGGACTTAGAATCCCATCCTATGGGAGCCCTCTTTTTTACCATTCCATTGCAACAGGCTCCAAAGCCATGAAGCAAAAGCTCCTCTTTTCTCTCAGAGTCCAGAAGTCAGACTCTGCCACAGATTAACTAATGCTGAGCAGCTCCCTGAAAGCTATCTGCTATGTGTACGTGGCAGCTGTGTAACTATGTGTAATATGAATAAGTCTTTGAATCTCAGCTTTCTTTAAGAATTCTCCAGTACTCATGCTGTATGAAGATATGGTCATACAGTGTTTTATTTATCTTATTCATTTGAAAATTCTGCACAGATAATAACCACAAATTGTATGCAGTAAGATTCCTGTGTTCTGCCCACTTCAGCAATTGCACAGTAAAAGAAATTTGCAAAACTTGCAAAAAAAAATTTCAAGTAATAAGTATGTAGTTAACCTTTGGCTCTTCAATCAAGTCAAAAGTATTTTGAAGGCACAAGTAGACAAAATGTTGTGTGAGATATTGTCATTTTGAGTAGATAGCCAGAATCATTTTTAGTAATGTAGGAAGAATTTCAATTATTTTCCCGAAATGTGTATTGGACTAACTGCAACACATTTAATATGTAATATTTACTTAATTAATACTTGCTACAAAATTAACAGTATCACAAAGAAACTATTACTTGCTCAGTAAGATAAAATTGCATTTCTTAAAGAATACAGGTAAACAGTAAGTGTATGTAAGATGGCTTAGTCTTATCGTCTATAATTGGCAAAAATAATGTAAATAGAAATGAGTGGCACTTTCATTTTCTAAGTATGTAAAGTATTTGATACAGTACAGAGTAAATTAACTTCATATATTCTCTGAACTATGAGTTCAGAGGTGGATGGGATTATAGTAATCTTTTTGGTGGAAACACTTCTAACCTCAGTATATTATCCTTTTCATGCTTCTTGAGGTGTTACGGCTAACACCTGGCAACAATCTAATAAATGACTGGCATTAATTGAATAAATAGGTAATTGGATAAACAAGGCCTGACTCCTGTAATGTGACAGGTGAAAGTGTATTGAAACAAATTTTATTTGAAATTTATATTTAAATACAGTCCCTGGCCTCAGGAATAAGACTGAAGAGAGAGGCACAGTGAATAGTGAAATTCTCTCAGTGCTTCTCATTTATCAAACAGTTTTATGTGTTTACTCTTGTACTCGTGAATTTAGGCATGATCTTATTCATAGGCTTGTCAGTGACCTTGTTTTTTACATTATTTTCATCAATATTAACAGATAAAACGAAACTACCTTGCATATCTCCTGTATACCTATTCTGTTTATTTTCTTTAAGAAGACCAATTCTTCCATATAACTTTATAGCTTTCTGAGCAAGGAATATTTTCTTTGTGACATAATTAATTTTATAATAAATATTATGAAATAATATCCATTGCAGTGAGATGGTCCAATATATACAAATAAAATACAGGGTGCCTAGTTAAATTTAAATTTATGATAAAAAGCAAACATTCTTCAGTAGAAGTACGAGACTAAAATTTGTTTTTTTCCCTCTTGAGTTAAAATTCAGTTAAGCATATTATAAACTTATTTGTTATATCCAATGGCTTTCAGTATATTTCTTATTTTACTTAATCTTGCTCAAATCCTAGGAGACTCATTTTATAAACAGTGGCCTTGGAGCAGAAGATAGTGTGGGAATTGCCCAAGGTGACACAGCTCAGTGGCTCTCACAAAGGATTGAAATTCAGATAGGTTAACCTCAGACACCAAGCCTTTCATGCAGTTCTGTGCTCCCAGCAATCCTGTGAGGTAGGTAGGTAGGATTATCCCCACTTTACACATCAGATATAATAGTTAGTGAAATCAAGTAACTTCTAACCTGCTGTATAGTAATTCATAGAGAAAGATCTGTTCTTTGAACCTAGGGATGCCTATTTTCTTAAGTCAATCAGTACTTTTCATCTCTATCTTTAAAGAAAAACATCATTTAGAATTTTTCAAGGTCAGGAACTGATAAGTTTCTCAGTTGTTAATATTTTCTTGGAGGGTAATATAAAACACAGATAATGAAAAATAAATGCCTAGGGAAGGCCTGATGCAATTTGGTGTCAACAAATTATATGTAGTGTCACTCAGATTCCTTTTAGAGTAAGGATTTATTTCACTCTTTCTAATAGCTTTTAAGTGTTGGCATTAGAATATTTCTGTTGCTAGAGGATCTGAACTGTACAGAAGCTGATTCATCTTCCAGCATTTTACCTTATGCATATGTCACTTGAGAGGATTTATGAAAGAGCCACAGCCCAGAGACCTTCAACATGATTACAATGAAAGTATTTCCTAAATATTGCCCTTGTCTACTTCACTTGGGACTTCCAGTTAGCAATGACAAATTTCAGCCCTAAAGAACAATGCAAGATCATCTTTGAAACTTACTTCTTCTTATTGTATTTGGCCTGATTCTATGCCGACATAGTGGTTCAGGACAGATCTAAAGCACAGTGCAAATATAGGCTCATCTTTAAACGAATTCTTTTAAAATAAGCAAATAAGACTGTTTTAACATTTTAAAAATGTTAAAAATCTGACTCGGACAAAAATCAAATGGATATGTTTCCAATGACAGGCTTGGAAACTGTGCTCTCAGTTAAATTTGCCTCATCTCCCTATTGTTTGAGACAATTGGCCATTTTGTGTTAAAAATCAAGTATTATGCACTTCAGTGCTTTTTAAAAGGAAAGATGCAGAGAGAAAGGAAAAAAGGCACAAGCCTGCTCCACCTGTAGATAATAACATACTTGGGTCTGATCACTCAAACTGAAAATGTTACCGTCACTCACCTCGTGGGTGATCTTTAAGTCAGGTCACCCATAAGTTTGACAATTACTGCCTTCTAGAGGATGCAAAATGTCTGTTTATTACTTTTGAAGGGTCACCAATAAAACTCAGATTTTCCGTAGGAGATTGGTAATAGTTTCTAGTTACACGCAGCATGATTGGATACATTATGTTTGTTTTACAGTTTGTTTGACATAGTAACTACAACACTTTAACTTATTTTCATGTGTTACAACTAGTACGATGTTTACATTTATATAGATATTTAATTCCAGTAAGTGAGATAAGCAGAGTATGTAGCACTTTTCTTATGTAATTTTCTCATTGCAGAGTCAAAATAACCAACATCCAACATTGAAGGAGGAAAGGTTTATTTCAGCCCACAGTTTGCAGAGGTTCAGTCCACAGTCAGCTGGTTCCAAGGCAGGGTGGCAAGGCAGAGGGGCATTTCAGAAACAGTCCATGGCAGGGCAGGGCAGGCAGAAGGCAGCAAAGTTGCAAAGCAGTGAGCAGCAGGAGCAGCAGCAGGAGGCCTGCCTCCTTTCTGTCCCTTTATACCCATCCAGGCTACCATTCTTCACATCCAGAGTGGGCCTTCCTGTTATCCACACCCAGAACAGTGCTAAACCAATCAGTGGGCTAATTTAGTAATCACACACCCTTAATCCCAGCATCACACATTCTAGATCCAGCCACCTCTGAGAAACTCCACCTATGACCACATGAGGCCTTGGTGGGGGAGTGTCTAGACATAAGCCATAAAAGCACCATAACATCTTATAGTTGCTGATGCAGGAGGCAGCTTCTAATATTACATACAGTATTTGGAAACTAAGACTGAAACTCAACTCTTTGGTGCCTTCCCTATTATGTAATGTTAGGGCTGGGACTATAGCTCAGTGGCACAATGCCTGCCTGGCAAGTGCAAGGTCCTGAGTTTGATTCCCAGTACCGACTCCCCCTGTAAAGTATACCTATTATTGCTGTATGATTATGCCAAATTTGTGGCAGGATTAGTTTACTTTGTGGTTGGAACCTTCAGAAGTTCCAGAAGAAGTGTCGGTATATAATACTTTTCTGAAAGTTCCTATCACAATACATAACATTAGTAAGAAGCTAAATGTGTGAAAGGATAATGTAATATTATATTTCTTACCTTGTTTTTCTGTGCTCTTTGGGTTTTATTTTTCCTTTCTCAATTAATCACGCTCATTCTGTCTGTTCTTTATGTCAGAAGGTTCTGACTTCAACATGCAGCTAAAGCTGTCTTTCCAAGTGAGTGATGTGTTCCAAATGATTCTCCCTCTAGGGAAACTCCAGAATTCTCTCTTTCAAGTTAGCAGGTAGAAACCAAAAAGTGAAAATTCAGTTGTCCATAAATGACTGATGACTAGCATTCTCAGGGTTATATGCATTTGAAAAGATGATATTTGGAGGTTAAGGTACAATCAAGATAAATTAACCTTTTTGTCTTATGTCAACTTGGGTTCACATGTATTAGGTGTGTGATTTTTACCTTTTTTCAATTTCCAATTTCCTTAACTGACAGAGCTGTAAGTAACCTGATACCTGTTAGGTTTTAAATAAATATTTATTTTCCTTTCTTTTCTAGAATTGTTTTGAAAACATCAAATCATACTAATTCTTAAGATGGAGAAATAAGCATGGTTTGATTAACTTAGGCTGAATGATTTGTTTAAAGTTATGCAGGATTCAGCTGGAGAGTTTTAAACAGGGGTTATATTGGAAACAAAGACGCTGGTAGGGAAATGTGATGAATGAACAGGGCAACTTGACTGAAGTCAGGGGTTGTATAGATACCTAACAGAGCTATGACTAGAAAAGCAGAACAGGGTTGGATTACGGTTCACTTACATGTTTGGCCAAGAGGATGCGCTTTATGCTTTTGAACATGATCAAGTTCAAAGAAAATAATGTCAGCAGAATGTGCTTGTGCACCGGAGTAAGGACAGCTGTTGCCACGGTGTTGGAATAGGGCACAGGCAGCTTGGATTAGGGTATTGGTAATTGGATCAGAAAGGAAAAGGTCAAGACCAAAGATACAGCAAGGTTGAAAGAGGTAGAATTTGGTGATTAAATAGCAGAGTGAGGCAACCAAAAAAATGAGAAGGGTTCCTAGACAGAAATCCAAGAACAGAAGGTTCAAGAGGGGCAGTAACTTCATTTTTAAGTATGTGAGCAATGTGTTCCCAGGGTGGCTGTAGTTATCTTGAAATGTTTGTGTATTCCCAAATACTATATTCTCTTTCCCCTTTCTTTTAGTCTGCGCAAGCTCATTTCTAAATGTCTTTCAAGACTCAATTTAGAAGTCACATCAAAATCTTATTTGTACCTACTTCCTAAGCAGAGCTATATATGCTACTTGTGGGGTCCTATAAAATCCTAATTAAGCCTCCAGCAGAATATTCATCACCTTATGATAGAATGACCTGTGAGAATGCCTTTCTCAGTCGGCAGACTGGGAAGTCTTCAGTACCAAGCAGTATAGATAGTACATAGAAGGCAGGTAATTACTTACTTGTTGAATGACTGAGGTCAAGTAGAAGAATCTAGCAAACTATTAAATATGTGAGCAGTGAAGGCAATTGTTCTTCCTTTTCGGAATTCACTGCGGATACAAATACAGCCTTTGAATTTGAATATTTGGTGTCAATTTATCTAACTGCTTCCTTGCTTATTATTTTAGCAGCTCCTCTGAAAAGATTCTGTGCTTAATCAAAACTCATTTTAACAATTCTCTGGGTGGAAGGCATTTTAACTCTTATCTATTCCTTTCTACCTCCTCGAAGCAATGGTGCAGCAAAACAGCAGCCTTTTTTTTTTTTTTTTTGCATTCTGTCCTATTGTTGAGGTACAAACCAATTTCCTAGCTCCAACATATCCTAGCAAATAATTGTTTGGTTCTGAAATAAAACTCTTATTGCAGCAGTCATGATAAGATACATGTAGGACAATAAAAATGAAGCTTTAATGCATCTAATGTGAGTGCATCAGGCTGACAGGATTCCTGGAGGTAGTGAGTGAGCTGGGGCAGAACTGAGTGGCTGAAGGTCCAAGAGCAATTGTAAATGATTTCCATAAATAGTGCTGCAGACTCTTTGCAGTCTTGTGTGCTGTGCTGGAAGATGGGAAGAGGCTGCAGTTCTTGGAGAGAAATGGACTCTTTTTATGTTGCTAACAAAGAGGAGCCCACCGGCAGTGCACACTGTGATATTTGCTTTGGGTTTTAAAAACATACAGCACCACCTGGTTGGAAGAATTGAAATTCTATTTGGCAACTGTCTGTGACATATAAGGCAAGTTATGCTAGCTCATTAGTGATGTGTCTAAGAAAAAAGAGTCTGTCATCAAGCCAAAACAATACATTGGCTAACAGGCAATGCCACAAAAAAGAATAGATGGATTGAGAAGCAGAGGGCTGAGGTAAAAAGAAGTACAGTCTTGGGAAAGAGGCCTGGGTTGCAGTAGGCATGTGCCACCCTGCACAGTTGTGTGATCTGGTTTTCTTCCTTTACAATACAATACAACTCTTTACATGAAGTCATAAAGATTAAGTCAGAAAATATGCCCAACAGAGAATGTATTTCTGGCAAAGACACAATGTATTTCTTAATGCTTTTGGAAGGTATGTGGACATAAGATACCTGCTTGAATAGAGTGCAGCTATTACAAACAATAAAAGGTTTAAGAAGAGTCTCTTTGTTATAGTGCAAATAAATAGTGTGACTAGTACATCATACACATGCCCAGTGAAAACAGTGGACACTAACTGTACCTTTCTTCAAAACTCTATGAATGGTTTTGTTGATCTTTGTATGCTCACTAATTAGAAGTGTCTGGATTGTTCTATTTAAAAAAATTATAGTTGCTTATATTCACAGGGTACAAAGCGATGTTACAGTTTTTGAATTTAATATGAAATGAGTAAGTCAATTTGCCATTATCTCAAATATTTGACTTCTCATGATAAGACTTAGAGATTTATTCTGTGATATTAAAAATGCACTGCACTCAATTATTAGCTATATTTACTATGGTGTGCAAAAGATTAAAAATATAGTCCTATAAAATGGGTTTTGTGCCATTTGATTAGCATCACCTGCCTCTGGTAACCGCTATTCTTTTCTCTGCTTTCATGAGTTCAGTTGTTTTAAATTTCACATATAATTAAAAATATATAGTACTTATTGTTTGGTTTATTTCACTTAGCATAATGTTCTCAATTTTCATCTATGTCATTACGGAATTTTTCCTTGTGTATGTCTGACTAGTATTCCATTGTGTACATATACAATGTTTTCTTTATCCTTTCATCTCTTGATGTAAACTGAGGTTGATTCTATAATTTGGCTATTTCAAATAGTGCTTCAGTGAATACAAATATACAAATAACTCTTGAATTTATCAATTTCAAATGTTTTAGGTAAATATTTGGGAGCGAATAGCTGGATCATATTACAACTCTGTATTTGGTGTTTTTGAGGAACTTCGCTGCAGTGTTCCATAATGGTTGTACTAGTTTACATTACAAATTTTCCTTTTTCTGCTGTCCTGTCAAGACTTACTAACTTCTTGATGATGTGAATTATCTTGTGGTTTTAATTTGTATCTCCTTAATGATTACTGATGATGGTCACTTTTAAATGTGTCTGTTAGCTATCTGTATTTCTCCTTTTGAGAAATATCTGTTCAGGTTCTTTGCCCTCTTTTTTTGTTTTGTTTTTGTTTTTGTTTTTGTTTTTGTTTTTTTTTGAGTCTGGGTTTTACTCTACAGTTTAGGCTGGCCTCAAACTCACCATGTAGTCTAGGCCAGCCTTGAACTCATGGTCATTCTCTTGCCTCAGTCACCCAAGTGCTGGAATTACAGGCATATGCCACCATGCCAAGGTTTTTTTGCCCATTTTATTTATTTTTATTTTTTACACTGAATTTTAAAAGGAAAAAAAATTTCTTCATCTATTGAGATGATCATGTGATTTTTGTCTTTGGCTCTGTTGATGTGGTAGATTATATTTATTGATTTGCATATGTTGAACCATCCCTGCATTCCTTCATGAATCCCACTTGGTCATGGTGTATTATCTTCATGATGATTTGCTGAATTCTGTTTGCTAGTATTTTACTGAGGATTTTTGTAGCTATGTTTGTAGAAAGTCCTTCTGGACTTTGTCACAGTTCGTAAAAGCCCACATTTGTAATCCCATGAAAAGTTGCTAGAATTCTAATAAATTCATTCCAGTCTACCATGTCCATGTCCAGTGCAATGCACGGTGACACTAAAGACTCTAAGGCAGATTCATAGTCAAAAGAATCCAAAAGGGCCCTAAGTCCAACCAGAATAATGGCTAACCTGAACAAAGGCCTCGATCTAGGGCCAGACCCGGGTTTATTAACTCATGAAGAGGGGAGCAGATTGAGGACGAGTGACTGTGAGAGTGGTGGGAAGTATGTGAATGTTGTGATCTGGGCTAGATAGGAGGCTGGAAATCACCTCTGCAAGATATATATATATGTGTGTGTGTATATATATATGTGTGTGTATATATATATATATATATATATATATAGAGAGAGAGAGAGAGAGAGAGAGAAAGAGAGAGAGAGAGATACAGAAAAAGAGTAATCTGTATATCACTGATTGGGGCAGTATCTAGAGTTTAGGGGTTGGTCTTTAGTTTTGATGTGCAATTTTCATGTCCCGAGAAGTCTTGGCCTCTTTTCTTGAAGCTCATTCTCAGCTGACAGCGTGGCCTCTCTTGGCCTAGCTCACACATACTATTTGGGAGCTACAGGTGCATTGCTTTATACATTATACATCAGCACCTCCGCTAGACTGAGGTGACAAAGACAAAACTTAGCGCTGCACAGATCAGTACATGGAAATAGGGTCAGGTTTAGCCACCATGGAGACAGTTGCTCTTCTTTCAGGAAGAGTCATCCCTGTAGTCCTCCACATATGTCCGTTAGGGAGACTGGCCTGTAGTTCTCTTTTCTGGATGGGTCTTTCTCTGGTTTTGGTGTCAGGGGAAAGTAAATATATGAAAAAATGTTCAACATCATTGATCATCTGAGAAATGAAAATTAAAACAACACTGAGATTTCATCTCACTGCAGAAAGAGTGGCTAACATCAAGAAATCAATCAGTAAGAAATGCTGGAGGACTTGGGGAGAAAGGAATCCCTCTCCAGAGTTGGGAGTGCAGACTGTTGTAACCATTGTGGAAAACAGTATGAACATTCCTCAGAAAACTAAGATTAGACATCCCATTCAACCCAGCTATCCCTCTGATTGTTATCTTCCCAGAAGAATTAAAAACACCATACCACAGCAATAGGTGTGTACCCATGTTTATAGCAGCACAATTTGTAATAGCTAAATCTTAGGAACAAACCAAATGCCTATTAACCATGGAATGAATAAAAAAGATGTGTTGGAGACCACTATTAAGCGGCTCTGAGCAGGATTTAAATTTTACTAATTGGCTTTCTATGTTCATCTGTGAGTCTGTCCTAGGCCTCGGCCCCTTGCCTGATTCATGGTAAGTGAACCTCTATGGATCACTGGTCCTGGGTGAGGCCTGTAGTGGCCTGTGAGGCCAGAGATACCTCAAAGGGCAAGATAAGGCCACAGCTGGAGACACCTTGGCTCCAACACTAATTAAGTAAATAGAGACTGCAGCTGAAGGAATTTCACTCCTACAGTCACACTTCTACCATGAATGTGATCTTGGAGGTAGAACGGTTCTCCTAAATTGGCATAATTTACTACTTGGAGAAGTCTTCGAAATGACTCCCTAGGCCCAGCTTATTTCCCGTGCTTTCCTCAGTTTCCCTGCCCTTTGTTGTTGGACCTAATAAAAGTGGGCTGTCCAGAGAAGTCTTTGTCTTAACCCTTGGAGTCTTGAACTCAACTAAAGAGTTTTGACTGTCCCGGAGCCCTAAAAATCATACCATTTGTTGCATTTTATTCAAACCTCCACCGTACACTCATTTGGAAGATCAGGGATCTAGGTCAGGACCCGATAAATATATGTATTTTTATACAATGCTTAGCCATAAAGAGGTATAAAATTGAGACTTTTTTTTCTTTTGGTACTGGAGATTGAACTTACCACCTTTCATTTGCCACATAGATGTGTATGCCACTGAGCTAAATCCTTGGCCTGAAACTGGAGACTTTTATAGATAATGGATGCAACTTGAGACCACACTCATAAATGAAATAAATCAGACTCACATGTGTAAACATTGTATTGCCTCTCTGGTGTGAGAAATTGAAAATAAATAAGATTTAAAATGTACAATAGATATTGTGAAATGAGAAGAAATTGTTTAAAAGGAAAAAGTAACTAGGATAGGGGAAAGGGGAAAGGAAGGAAGGGAAAATGGAGTAAAAATGCAAGTTAGTGGTACTATTAGTGTCTCTTAGTTCACAGAAAAGGAAGGTTTGTTCTAATATTGATTGGAGAAGTTTCTATGCCCATTTCTTATACTGTGAGTAACTACTTTAAAAGATAACAATATGCAGTGTATTAAATGTTGTTATTTTCCTATTGTTATAAAATTTTGTTTTACCCTTTTTCCACAAAATACTAGATTGTGGGATAAGTTTTTCTGTAGCAATAAATAGATGTTACAACTCCTTTTAAAAAAATTTCATAACAAGATAATAGAGAGTAACAAGAGTTTATATTATTTTTTTCAAAGTAGTTACTCAGAGTATAAGATATAAGTGTGAAAAAATTGTCCAAACAATATTAGCACAAACTTTTCTTTTTAACAAACCAAGAGAAATTAGTAGTATAACTATCTTAACTTTCTTGTATATACATATTTTTTTTTCTTTTTCTCTTTCTTCTGTCTTCCATTCCCCCATCCCAGGTTCTCTTTTCTTTGAACAGTTTTTTCCCCATTTAACAATATCTGTTGTGCATTTTAGATCTCATTTACTCTTCAACTTCTCACACTAGGGAGACAATACAGTGTTTACACATGTGAGTCTGATTTATTTCACATATGAGTATGGTCTCAAGTTGCATCTATTTACCTGTAACAGTTTATTCTTCTTTATGGCAGAGTAGTACTCCATTGCATAAAAATACCACATCTTTTTTATCCATTCCATGGTTGTTGGTCTTTGCACATTTAAAAATTAGACCATTTGTTTTCTTTATGGAAAGAAAGGTTGTTTAAATTTCTCATATATTTTGGGTATTAATCCCTTATCAAATTTGTAGCTTTGAAACAGTTCCTGCCAAGTTGCAGATTTTCTTCACTCTGTTCTTGCTTATGTAAAGCTTTTTATTTCTGTGTAGCCCTATTTTATTATTTTTTGCTTGTATTTTTGGAGTCAAATTTAAAATACTGTCCAGACCAATACTGTATTGATTCCTCCTCTCTTTTTTTCTGGTAGTTTACATGATCAGGTTTTATGTTTAAAGATTTCTGCCATTTTGAGTTGATTCTTGTATATTATATAAGATAAGGGTTCAGTTTCATACTTTTGCATGTAGCTATCCAGCTTTCTGATCACCATTTAAAGAAAACATTGTTCTTTTCCTTTTGCATGGTTTTCGCATCTTGTTCAAAAATCAATGTCTTGAGATATATACATTCATTTTTGTGGTTTTCATTCATTCTATTAGTTTATGTGTCTATTTTCATGTCAGTGCCATGTAGTTTTAATTACTATTGCTTTGCAATATAGTTTGAAATCAGAGCATGTGACATGTCTAGCTTCATTCTTCTTTCTCAAGATTGCATTGATTGTGTGTGTGTTTCATGTAAATTTT
Source organism: Dolichotis patagonum (assembly GCA_004027295.1). Taxonomy (NCBI): domain Eukaryota; kingdom Metazoa; phylum Chordata; class Mammalia; order Rodentia; family Caviidae; genus Dolichotis; species Dolichotis patagonum. The sequence continues at coordinate 51,093 of PVJX010010216.1, forward strand.
AAGATTTTGTTCTATAGCTATGCAAAGTGACACTGGGAGCCTGATAGAGATTATGTTGAATCTGTAGATTGCTTTTGGTAATTTTGATATTTTAATAATATTATTTTAATCTATGGTAATTGGATTTGTTTTCTTTTTTTTACCTTCTTCAATTTTTTCATTAATGTTTTAGAGGTTTTGGTGTATGAGTTATTTACCTCATTGATTGCATTTATTCCTGAGTATTTTATTTTATTTTTATTGCTACTATAGATTGCATGTTTCTCTTCAGTTCTTTTTTGAGTTCATTTCGATGGTACCAAGATACTACTGTTGATTTACAGTACTGACACTTTGCATGTCAGTTTTGCAGTCTGTAACTTTACTAAATTTACTGATTTAGCCTAACATTTTTTCCCCTTGGATTCTTCAGGATTTTCTATGTGTAAGATCATGTTGTTAGCAAGCAGTAATAGTTTCACTTTCCCTCCTATTTTATTCTTTTTGAGACACATTTATTTCTGTTAGAATTTCTTTTGCTTCATCATATGAGTTTTTCTGTGTTGTGTTTCTATTTTATTTTTCTCAAAATATTTTAATTTCCCCTTCAGTTTATTTAGTGATCTGTTGATTGTTCAGGCATATGTTTTTTTTTCATTTCTATGTATTTGTGAATTTTCTGAAATTCTTCCTGCAATTAATTTCTAATTCCTTGCCATTGTGGGATAAATAAGTATTTGATATAATTTTAATTTTCTTCAGTTTCCTAAGACTTGTCTTGTTGCCTAACCTATGATCTTGCTTGAAGAATAGTTCTTGTGTTCTTGTGAAGAATGTGGATTCTGTTGCTGGCTGGATTTTAAAAAATATTATGTTAGGTACATGTGGTCTACAGCATTGCTCTAATAGAATATTTCCATATTAATTCTCTATCTAGATGATATGTCAAATATAGAAAGCTATATAATAAAGTCTTATACTACTATTTTTTGCACTCTATCTTTTCCTTCTGATCCTTTAACATTTCCTTAATATTATATATATGTACCCATTCCTGGGTACATATATAATTGTTATATAAATACTTATATAATGATCATTTTATCATTATATTCTTTTAAAAATACTTTTTGACTTAATGTTTATTTTGTTTAAGTATTGTTCCTTGCTTTTGGTTTCTATTGCATAGGATGTCTTTTTGCAGTTCTCTACTTTCAGTTTATACATGTCCTTTACTCTTGCAGGCAGCATGATTAAATCTGTTTTTTAAAAAACCCTTTATTCACTTTGTATATTTTCATTGAAGAATTTAATCCATTTGCATTCAAAGAATTATTGGTAGATAAAGTCTTATTGCTACTGTTTTGTTTTCTGGTTGCTTTGTAGGTATTTTATTATTTCCCCATCTTAATTGTGGTCTAGTAGTTTTCTGCAGTAGTGTGTTTTGAGACTTGTTATTTTTGTTTTGTGTATATCATAAGGTGGCTTCTGTTTGGTTACCATCAGGCTTGCATAGAATATCTTGCACATGTGACACTCTATTTGAAGCTGGTAACAGTCATATTTTTGTGTACATCTCTACACTTCTATTCCGTATCTGTTCTCCTCGATGGATCTTTTCATTTATCTCTGCTTTGTAGAAAGCAAAACTACTTTAATACGTGCAGCCTAGATTCTGTAGGTATGTTTGTGTGAATGAGTTTGTGAGTGTGCATGTGTGCGTGTGTTTTAGTATGGACCCATGTACTTACATGGTACAGGTTTATCCAACAAGATTCTACCAGAGGGAAAAGAGGTATGATGGATTTAAATATATATTTTTCATTAAATTAAGAATGTTACAAAACCAGGAATTTTGTATCTCATTTCTCTGGAATTTAGGATGGGTTTAAATTAAGAAAAGAACAAGATGGAAGCTGAGAATTGGAAAGAATACACATATGTTTTCTAGGTGACTTTAAAGATAGCTATAATTCTGAGTTCAGTGTTAGATTTTAAGTTAAATTTATTTTATTAATTTGATTGAACTTACCAGTCAGTTTAATGAGTAAATAAAAAAATTAGCCAGATTAGTAGTGTCTGCAAGTCCAGACTTTGCAGTAAAGGGTGAGAAGACTAGAATATCTTAACCTCAGAACCAGGTATCCATCAGGATCCTTGTTTCCCCTTTAGAAATGAATCCGCTGTGCCTAGGAGATCCAAGTAGCATATGCCATGAGAGTATGCCACAAAGCTTCAGAATCTGGAACTGTCAAAGGGCAGTGAGGGAGCAACGCAAGGGAGAAGGGCTCCAAACCCACTTTTATACTCTTAAAGCATACCAGGAGCAGCAGGATGCATGCAGGACTTTTCAGCAATGAAGAGCTTGCTGAGGTGAAGGGAAAGAGAAACTTCTGGAAATAAATGAAGAAGGGTTCAAGGCAGTTAGAAGGCAACAGTATTTAAGAGAACAAGCAAATCTTGGTTTAAATGCAGCTTGTACTCTTCAGTAGCTAACAATTTATTCACTGTATTTAAGTCTCATTTTTATTGTTTATAAAGTGGAAAATATTATCACTTACCTTGTGGGCTTTTTGTAAAGATAAAATGAGTAAAATGATGTGAAAGATTGACTTCTATCTATGGCACCTGATAGGGATTAAATTGGTAGCTATTACTATTTTATTTTGCTAACTGAGAGGAATTTTAAATCCTAGAGTAAGATGTTGGGCACCATGTGTTTAATTCTCCCTTGAATTTGAGGTGAGATTCCCTAGAGAAGCCCCTTGAACTGACAGGGTTAAAATTTCATGGCATACCCCTGAAAGGAGGATTTGCTGAGGCAGGGTGAGTGCTTTTCTGAAGCAACCTTCTATTCTCTGAGATGAAAGAAGCATTGAATTCAGATAACGCGGTTGGACATGTCTGTTTTTTGATTGTTGATAAATATTTCATTTTGCATTTTAAATTAATACAGGCCACAAAATCATTGAAGATGAAAAAGAATTCAATACTAGGCCATCCCTTTGCAGGACTATTTCTTCGAACACACTTGGTCTCGTTTTGTTCACTTGAGATTGAAGCACATTGGCAGCTGGCCATGGAGAGCTCCTATGAAGCTGCGGGCCGCAAGCTCTGTGGAAGAGTTCCTTCCCCCCCTTTTGGTGACTCTAGCTTCCAGGGTGAACTAAAAAGCAATCATTACTTACCTAGCTCACACTTGGTGTTTTATCTAAAAAACGTCATCTTTTGAATCACCTGTGCTACCTGTCTGCAGGTCTTGCATTCTAATGAAGAGGTAATGTAGCTGTTTTGTTATAATTTGCATTTCATGGCCAAGAACTGCAACATCTTGAAGCTAATCATGGGGCAGGGTTTTAAAAGTACATGACGATGACATTTGATTAGGAAGAAATCTAAGAACAACTGAAAATGGCTAAAAGCACAAATGTTTACAAGATTGTACTACTGTTTCTGATTTAATCAGTTTCTTGAAGGCTAAGCCTTCCTGTCTCTTAATTTCAATTATATTATTAGCAGTAGGTCATCTTCACAGTAATTGGTACACTCACTTTATCTAATAGAGTATTTTTCATCTAATTGACTTCAAATTTATCATACAAATGTCAAAGCCAAATTTTCCTATAATAACGTATTATCTCTGCGGTTCTGGCTCAGTGCACCCATAAGAAATGGCATAATAATCTTCTTTGGGAAAAGGAATGGCAGGCAGAAAGTTAATTTCCCTACCTTTGTTGGGAGCAACAGCTGTTTCTTTTAAAAAGAAACTTTTAATGTTTTTTAAAATTTTGTCACATTTTTACCAAATTTGAGTACGCTCTATTTTAAACGTGGAAATGAATATTCTTGTTAAAAGATGGAATTAAGGAAGGGGTAGGGTCATACTGGATAAAAAGCAGATGAGTTTTGGGGCAACTCATCTTATCTCTGTGGTTCTCATATATCAAATGAAACAGTCTAGAATCATTCTTTCATCAGCCCCATTTTTTTAATATACCCTCTTCATGGTCCTTACGTATTTGTGTATCAAATGTTCACTTTTTAAAACTGCCATATTTCATTATCTCAATGAACTCCTACAATGTACTTGAAAAAGAAATGTAAAATAATAAATAGAAGTAATACCACTATCAATAAAATGGAACTTTAATAATGAATAAATACATACCAAATCAATGATAGTTAATATGTGGACTAGTGGTGACAATCATACCAAGGGCTATATTTTCATGAGTCTATTGTCACCATTTATGCAGTTTGTGATTTGTATTATAACAGTAAACAAAAACACTGAAGACACCCAGATTTATTTATATTGATAAGCACAGATCAGGATCATTTCCTGAATATCAGGTCCTGATCTCTGGTGGTCTAGGGCTTATATGGGATAAACAAGTGGGAAGCACAGAGGCAGAATAACTTGTCCATTGGGATTGGCTTACATAATCCCCACATCACAGTGACCAGCCATTTCTAAGAGAAACACAACTGGACCTGGAACAGCAACTATTACCTGGGCAACTAAGAAAGTGAAGTATACTGACTGGGGGGCCATTTTTTGTTAACCCGCATACCACACTTAGGGAAATGTTGGGTTAGATTTTTTTTTGGTGGTGTTTTTCCTATAAAAGTCCAGGAAAAATTTATTTAAGAAAAGACTTTTCTGGTGTACTTTTCAAAAAGAGTTACTTTGCATTTCACATCCTTCTGAATCTTTCCTGTGGAGATAAGATATTCTAAGATAAAGGAAAATGTGACTTACCATATAATGGTTTCCACAGAAGTTGAAGAGAATAAGGAATGCAAGAGTGAGATTTAAAAAAAATTTTTTTTTGGTACGGAGCATTGAACTCACGAGTTTGCGCTTGCCAGATAGGCAATGTATCTCTGAGCTATATCCCCAGCAAGAATGAGATTAATGGAGGAATTACACTACTATTTTTCTCTAAGGAAGTTAAATTTAAGAATTCAATGTGATGCTGACAAAAATTTAAAGTATCACCAGATGTGGTGGCTCACACCTGTAATCCTGGCACTCTGGAGGCTGATGCAGGAGGATTGCTATGAGTTTGAGGCCAGCCTGGGCTATGTAGTAAGTTCAAGGCTAGCCTAGTGAACTACATGGTAAGATCCTGTCTCAGAAAAAAAGAAATTAAATATCAGGTAGGCTATGATTTTAAAGTTAACAGTGCATTTGTTTGTCTTCTGTTTGTGTCACAAGTCATGTAGCTATGCTCACATGTGGAAAGGCTTTTTGTGTGTAGTTTAAAAAGAGTTAGATAAAGGTTGAATTGAGAGGAATAGAGAGAGACAGTGGTGAAGGAAATACCAAATTTGTTAATGGAGGTAGAAACTAGGGCCTCTTATTTCAGAATTTCTGGATGATTTTTGTAAACTTACCTGTGATTTCTTCCCTTTGTCAATTTTTTATAAGCAGTGTTACACTATAGGAAGTACTTTGTTAGGTCCCTGGCTTGTGATGATTAGTCTAATATTGTTTAGAAAACACAAAGGAAAAAATTCCAATAAAACTTAGTGCTCTTCTTCCTTGGATATATAGAAACTTGTGATGAAGAAAAGCAAACATTAATTCAGAGACTGGAGGGAGAATTTTCTATTTCCTTCTACTATACCTTTAGCTGCCTCCTTGTTACCATATCCTATTGCAAACGCTGAGTTCAGAATGTTTTGGATATGTGCCATTTTATGAAAAGGAAATGGTTTTTTTAACCTTTATGATCAGTTTGATTTCCAAAAAATCCTTAGAGGGAACATTCCTAAAGATTACAATATTTCTAGAAATTGACACATGCAGGAAGGCGATTCTGCTGACCATTGAGACTTGAAATGGGACGGACCTCCTTGGTGTACCCCAGAACGTAGACAAAATGGCACAGGCTGTGGGTTTAGATCTCTGAACCCTTCATAAGGCTGGTCTCAGGAAGTAGGATTGTGAAAACTAATACACTGCATAGATGCTGAGTGTTTTTGTTAATTTGTAGTTAAGGTAGAAAGAAATAGCCTCTTGGATGTCTTACTCAGTCATTACTGAGAATGTGACTGGTGCTTATTAGAAAAGATTCTCACAACTGAAAAACAAGGATATCAAAGCAACTTTTGGCTTGCTTGCTTGGGAATTGAAAGTGCCCTCTAGAAATAATATACCCAGGAAAACATCTACCAGAAAACTAAATACAGAAAAATGGAACACATTTTTTATTGTCAAGGGTGAGGAACATTGTTATATAATTATACATTTAAGATGAAAGATCATAGGTAGGGCACATGTTACAAAGAAATACAATATGTGGCTATCTATGCACCGTAATTTTCGTGACACTGGGAAAATTATTTGGTTGGAAAAACACACCTCTTGTATATTTCTTGGATCTTGCAGGCCTCAATCAGGGAACAAAGCATTTTCAGTCTACAGTGAAAGGCCAGTGGATTAATTTCATCTTTCCTGTACTCACGGAAAATGTTATCTTTTACTATTTGTATTAACATTTGTGTCTTTACACTACAATACCCAGTGCTGACTCCACAATGTCATGATGTGAAGTCCAGCAAAACTATCACTTTTTGTTCAAAGTGATCTTAGCTTGCTTTGCCTTGTTTAAGTTCAACACACATTAAGGTATGGACAGCTGTTTTGAGGAGAATGAGAGACACTATGACAGCCATTCTTGGCTTCCCTAATGTCTGGTCTTGAAGACCTGAAATGCTCTCCTCGTCCTGCTCAGATCAATTCCATACTAGGTTGTTTCATGTGAATTCCCTGTATGTGACAATATGGACAACTATTTGGAAGAAAACAAGAGTCAATATGATAG
>PVJX010010217.1:0-57912 GCA_004027295.1 Dolichotis patagonum
TTTTGTTTCATCACCTGTGATTTTTCGCAAAGGGGGAAAGCTATGAGCTTAGTCTTACGTAGGAGAAAAGCAATTATTTTCCAGAAAACCTTTAAAATAATCTTTAAATGTTTATGCATTGTTTTAAGAAATTTATAAAGTGCAGGAATATATTATGCTCTAATAAAAGGCATTTTGTGAAGGTTTTATATATTATGCTCTAATAAAAGGCATTTTGTGAAGGTTTTGCAAATATATCATTATTAACATTTTTCCTTTCAGAAAACATTTGGGAACTATGTCCATCCATGTTGAATTAGGCTTTAACTTAAAATACAGGAGACTGCAGATCCAGTTGTCTGCTCACTGCCGTTTTGAATTTCAGCTGTCTATTAAAGAGACTGGAAACGCTGAGTGGAACCCCAAGCCTCCCTCCCAGCCCACTCTCGGATAAAATAAAATAAATAAAATAATAAATAATTTTAGTGATGGAGTTAAGGGTAAAAGCTTCTTGCCGAGTGGTGATTTTTCTAGATGGAACCCATTCAAATTCCAGCGTTTGCCAGTGTTTTCTGAATAAAGGAAAACAAGATTGAAAATGTGGTAGCAGAGAAATAAAAGTAAAAATGAAGGTGAGCAGCCATCTTGTATGCTCGGTCCCATCCTCCTCCTCAGATGCTGCACCCTGGGGAGGTGGCCAGTCTCTCCCTGCCCCGCGCCCGCCCGTGCTGGTCCTGCTGTCCTCGTCCTCATCCTCCCCATGGGAAGCAGGACCCACACAGACACAGCCCAGGGCCGCAGGGCTCTGAGGGCCGCAGAGCTCTGAGGGCAGTGACTGTGCTGGAGGACAGGCCGGCGGTGCCTTGGCCCTCGCCGCCACACTGGCAGATCTGGTTTGGTGCCGACTTCCGCTCACAAATGGAGATAAACTGGGTCCCGTGAGAGGCCAAGCGCCGTCCCCTGGATTCCCGTGTGCTGGGCGACACAGTGGAAGGCTACAGACCCCTGGGTCCATCTCCTCTTTCAGGGTGCGTTTGCTGTGCACGTGCCCTGCCCAGGCCCCGTCCATGCACAGGGCTCCCCCAGAGCAGTGCCGACCCTGCGTCCTGGGAGGAGAGGGCTCCCTGGTGGGCACGTCCTGATCTGGGCTCCCTGTGGCACAGGCGCCAGGATCCAGGGCAGTGGCCGGCCCTACGCTGTCTCCTCGGGCCAAGGCCACGTGTCCCAGGGCACTGGAGGCAGGGCACAGAGTCCACAGCAGCAGTACCAGTGGGCAGGTGCCACACCCAGCTCAGCCCCATTCCCCAGTTCTGCATGGCTAGGAGCAGGGGGAAGAGAAGGTTTTGTGGGGGTCACGGGGTGCGCCTCTAACAGCAGCAGAGACTGAGAGCGAGGAGCAGGAGGGGAGGACTCTCGAGGAGGCCTCAGGGAGGGCCCTCTGGCCGAGTCCTCCAGCAGCAGGACACCCCAGACCCCTCCAGTGAGGCGGAGGCGGAGGTCGATCAGCATGGAGGCCCGGATGTGGGAGACTGGGGCTCTGGTCACAGTGGCTCAGGGATGTACAGAGGCTCCGAGGAGTTGGGGACCTGACTGCAGCAGTCGGCAGGGGACCCCAATCCAGGGCCTGTCCGACGAGTTTGATCCAACCTGGCTGGATGTCAGCCTGAGCTCTGGCAGAGGCAGAGCCAATGCACGCGTGGTCACCTGTTGAAGGAGATGGAGACCCTGCTGGTCCATCCATGCTGGCTGCGTGGACCCATGAGCAGGCACAGGCCTGGGTGGTCAGGGACGGGCACTGATGCCCAGCCAAGCCAGGGTTCCAGGTCTCCCAGGCGCGGGACCTCTGTGAGCACAGGTGTCATGAATCAGACCAACACCAGTTTCCCGGGGCAGGCAGAGGAGGCTGCAGGTGGTGTGGGGGCCCTTCTCGCCCCTAATGGTCCCTCTCAGCCATGCTGCTGCCTCCCCACTCAAACCCCAAGTGTTCTGCAGAAAGCCTCATGCAATGGGCCAGTTTACTGGAGTATCACAGGCCTTATCTCTAAGCGGAAGGCTCGTTCACGCACGCACACAGGCTGGAAGGGTGTCCCCCCATGTGCAAGATGGTTATTAACACACAATTAAGACACTTTTGAATTTGTCTCTGTCCTCCAAGTAGATCCCAGAGAGGATGCCACAGGCTAAGACTGTTAGGAAATTTGAAGTTTAAATTCAATTTTGTTTCATCATGTGCAACACTGCATGCCGTCAAGTGTGCTAGGACACAGCTGAGTGGCTGCTGGGGACGCTGTGCCTGGCCCAGAGCCCCCAGAGGCTGCCTGGGACCAGCCATTGCTCTCTGCTTAGGCGCACAGCTGGGTGAGCAGGTCAAGGACGGATGTAACTTTACCTCTGCCCCTCTGTTCACTTTAGGGGAAGGAATGGCCTGGATGGGTCCTCGGAGCACTTCACACCAGCGGCTCCTTCAGGCAGCACACAATGCTTGGAAAGCGGCTTCCTTTCAGAAGCTCGTTGCCCTCTGAGCCTGGGTCTGCTCCTTCGTGCTGGGGCTGCAACCTCAATGCCTCCTGGTCCTGCCCGGTGGGAGCGGAGCTGGCTGAGCCTGAGCCCCGTCTCCCAAGCAGCATCGCTGGCCGAGAGCCGCCCTGAAGGCTCCAGAGCAATCACCTCCCTGTGCGGGCACAAAGCTGCCCTCAGCCTCTTTCTCCCTGCACAGCACTCTCCGGATGCGAGCGGGGTGGGGGGGGTGGGGGGTCGGAGTGCTGCTATTCTGCTGTGTGAAAAGGGCACCACCTCCCCTCCAATTACCCTGGTCCCCAGGTGGCACGGCGGAGGCTGGTGCCTTCCTCCTCCTCCTCCTCCTCCTCCTCCTCCTCGCAGCTGGGTTTAAATGGCGCTGATTGGAGCGAGGTCTCCAGTGAGTGGATCACCTGTGGCCACACCTGTCCCACCCTCAGGTGCAGGGCTCCGTACCAGAGCCTCAGCCCCCAGACCTGCGAAGCTGCCACGGCCTATACACACCTGGTCGGGGTGGCCCTGGTGGGGGACCGTCCCCACTCCCCGTGTGCCCAGGGCAACTCCCACGCCTCACCCTGTGTGAGCCCACACAGGTTTAGGGCACAGGACCCAGGAAGCGGCGCTGGGCCCCTGCAGGCCACCCAAGCCTGTGCCCCTTCCCTCCTAGAACAGTGGGGGGCAGATGTGTGGGTTCCCCTGAGTGGGTCCCCCTGATGGCGTCTCCCCGTGCGGGTCTCCAGGCACAGACTCGGCAGATCCCACACCGGGCCACAACCCCTTCCCTGGACCCCGGGTGTTCCAGGCTGGCTGCACCGCAGCACCCCGGGCAGACGAGAGGGGCCTGGCTGCCATGGCAGCCCTGTGGGTGGCATCCCAGTGGCTGCTGCCCAGGTCCCAAAGTGTCCCCTTCCAGGCCATCTCCTGAGGTGTCTGCAGACACCCAGAGATGCAGTGTCTCCCCTCTTGCAGAGGCTGGGAGAAAGAAGAGGCCGAAGGAGGAGAGCAGAGCTTCCCAGCCCAAACCCTGGCCTTTCCAGGGCCCCAAGCAGCCAGCTTCCTCCCTGGCTGCTGCGGAGGTGGCTTCTGCCCGTGCTGCGGGAAGCCAGACGCCCTCCGCCCTGTGCTGCTTCCTGGGGGAAGGTGGGGACCTTTTTGCATCCCTTCCTGAGGCCAGCAGCAGGATCAGGGCTTTCCGAGTCTTCTGCAGACCGAGGTAGGGTATCTTGAGCCAGGACCTCCGGCTCAGCTCGCTGCACAGCGCTCTCCTAGGTGCCAGGCTAATGCAGAGAAAGGAGCAGCAGAGACGGGGCACCTGTCAGGACCGACAGGCCTGGCGCAGGCTCAGAAGCAGAGGCCTGGCTGCCCTGAGGCCAGAGCACACTCTGGGGCACCAAAGTCCCTGCACTCTCCTGGGAGGCCCTGCAGGAGGAGGTGGGGCCACATCCTGCCCAAGGTCTCTGATGTCCCCAGGCTGCATCTAAAGCAGGAAGTGATGACAGAGCCTTCAGTTCCCAAGGGACCTGATGTGGGGTGCATGCTGAGGGGCCTTGTGAGAGGCGGCAACTGAGCCACGGCAAGGGAGGACCTTTGCTGGGCCTTGACGCCCACAGGCCAGCAGGGGAGCAGGGGAGGAAAGCGGCCAGTCAGGTGGCAGGACACTCTGACCCAGGACACAGAGATGGGAGGGTGCGTGGCTCAGAGTAGGGTACTCTCTGGGGAGAAAATGACATGGAAGACATCTGTGCACCATCCACCGTGCGAGGACGGCCGCTGAGAAGTTTAGGTCAACAGGGACAAAGAAGCAAAGTAATTTTAGGAAAAATTCTGGATTTTAAGAAAATGCTTTTGCTATAAGTTTTTAAAGTGTAAAAACATTAGAAGCTAAAAGTAATAGGCACCCTTTAAAAATACTTGAAAAATGCCAAAAAGTCCAACAAAAGGCGCATGGTAGTGGCACTTTGGAGGCCTGGGAGTTGGCTGGGTCTGGGACAGCAGAAGAGGCAGAAGATCACGGAGCTGTCCCACCCTTGACGGCCACCCTTGCCTTTGCATCTCACCTCCCGGAGTCAGCCGCCCAGGCAAACAGCTCTGCTGAAATCATGTGCTGTTGGCAAAGAAAGTAGATTCTCAGAGACACAGGAGCCCATGGCTTGGGCACTGTGGTCAGAGGCAAGGGTGGCCAGTTGCCTCGTGACGGCACAGCGAAGAGTGGCAGGAAGGCCAGGTGAGGCCTCAGGTCCTCTGGGCATGCCGGACGGAGGGAGACACCCCGGGTGGGAAGCACCATCCTTGCCCAGGTGACCGCTATCCAGGCTCCCTGCTGGCCAGTGACCGCTGGCCAGTGACCGCCATCCAGGCTCCCTGCTGTCTTCACCAACAGCTGGACAGCCCCGGCTGGGTGCTTGTGCTTCCAGTGAGCGGGTATTCTTGGGCAAGTGGGGCAGGGTGCAAAGCAGCACTGTCATTTCTCTGGGGAATAAATGGAGGAGCAGAGTTGTGGGGCTCCCGCCAGCTGGGGGAACAGTGTGTGCAGCGCTGTGGGTTAGGCACGCAGGGCAGAGGGAAGATGTCTGCTCTGCAGGTCCTTGAGAGAGTTTCCCATCAAGGACAGGTGTGCACCCGTGTGTGCATTTGTGCATGTGTGTGCATGCCTGCTCGTGGCTGCTTATGAGCATGAAACACTGAACGATGGGATCTTTTGACCCAGAGACAGTAGAAATGAATCTGGGCCAGATATTGCAAGACCCGGTTCTGCTGTGCTCCGTGGTGAGGCTGGGCTAACTTGGGTGGCACTGGGGCTTTGCCTGGAGTGAGTCAGCAACAGTGGTGAGGGGGCCCAGCTGCCCTGGAGCAGAGGAGCGCTGCAGGCCTCTGCCAGTTTGCCATGTGAGCTGCAGTCTGGTCCTCTCCGCTGGCCAGGGGCACAGTCCTGGAGGATGTTTCTTTTCAGGACAGATTGGACCACGGTCAGCCTGTCCTGGAGTCTGATGCATTTTCCTGTATCTGGTGCCACTGTCCTATGTAAAATGTCTGGTTTGTGGCCTGAGCCCTGAAGCGGGGCCCGGGAACTTCAGGTGCTTGGGTTTCAGTGGCTTCTGAAAAGGACTGGGGTGGGGACAGAAAAGAGGAGAGAAAGAAAGGAAAAGACACACTGGCCCCAAAGGGCAAGGGCCAAGTTAGGCCGCTGAGTCCTGGGCTGGGGTTAAGTGATCATCATGTCTGTGTGCAGAGCCGAGTAGAATCACGCCCCAGGGGCAGGGCAGCCAAGGGACAGACCCCACGTGTAGGCAGACGCACGGCCTGGGCCGCTTCACGGCTCGCAGATCTCTGCAGGGCTGACAGGCGCACCTGTTTCTAGTGAAAGCCACCTTGGTCCCTGGCAGGGACTGGGCCCCCACATCTTCACCTGAGGCAAAGCAAGTGGGGGGCTGCCAGTGCCCCTGCCTGGTGGAGTGCTCCAGAATCAGGGTTTCCAAGCTAAGATGAGGGCAGCTGGCAGGCTCAGCTAGGTTTTCTTCTCAGGATGACAGTGTCTGACATCCTGCCCACACTCTGCTTCCGGGGCTCTGTGGGGATCTCAGGATGGTCTGTGAGACATGCTGAGACATGTCACAAGGATTTACGGCACCTGGGGGTTTGTTTTGTCACCCCAGACTTCTGTCTCACTATGGTGGTCCTGAGCATACAGTGTGGGCATATATATATATATATATATATGCTTTTGTAAACATGTCCCATGATGTGTGTGTATATATACGCAGGCATGTGCACATTTGTATGATGTGCATGCATGTTTGCTCAGGTGTGTGTATGTGTATACATCTGTGATATGGTGTGTGCAGACTGGTGCATCTATACAAGTGTGCACATGTATATGTATGTGTGTATGCATGCATGAGTCTATAAAAGTGTGCACACATGTATATATGTGTGTGTCTGTGTGCTTAAGTGTATGTATGTGTGAACATGTGTGTGAGTCTGTGTGTGCATGTGTGCATGAGTATATACGAGCATGCACACGTGTATGTATGTGTGCATGTGTCTATACAAGTATGCACACGTGTATGTGTGTGTGCGTGTCTATATAAGTGTGCACATGTGTATGTATGTGTGTGCATGTGTGTCTCTATGTGTGCACATGTGTATGTGTGAACATGTGTGCGAGTCTGTGCATGCACATGTGCATGAGTCTATACAGGTGTGCACATATGTGTGTGCATGTGTGTGTGTATGTGTGCACATGTGCCTGAGTCTGTGTATGTGCATGTATACCTCAGGAGTGAAGTGATTGTTCCTTGAACACACGAATCACACAGCAATGGCTTCCACCAGCGCCCTGCTTGTGGGGGTGCATAGTGATTCTGCAATTGTCATGAGTCCTCTGTTCAGAGCCACACCTGGGTGACACTCAGAGTCCCCAACACTGTTTAGGATGACCAGGCCACCACTGGACATCAGATGTATCTCCCTGTTTGACCACAGCATGTAAGGCTGAGCAGCAGGGAATCTTAGAGTGCATTGGTCAGGTTCAGTATAAAATGGGGACGAGATTCAGTCCTCCTGGGAATAAAGAGCCTGATACAAATCACACACAAATCACATTAAGTTATAACACAGACAACAACAAAGGGCGGCCACTTAGGGCTCTGCAGCACCCAGAGGTCGCCCAGTGGTGTCTCATCTTAGCAAAACCTCAGATGCCCTTCTTGGCAGCAGCTGTGGGGAGCTGCTCCTTCCCCTCTGGGGCCCCCACTCCTGGTCCCCACCCCTGGAGTGAGGGACCACAGACCCTTGTGCGTGAATCCTTGCTGTAGAGCACAGCTACCTCCTGGAGTATTTGGTGCCTGGGTACTGAGGGGGCCTCTGGCTGCTGTGTGCCTGGGGACACCAGTGTCACCTCCATTGATGGGAGAAAGTCCTGGCAGAAAGGCGCTGAGGACCATGACAATCCTCATCCCAGAGGTGGCCTTGCAGTCATTGCCGGAGACACAGCCAGAACCCTGGGGAGTCTTCTGTGTGGCTTGGAAGACAGCAGGAAGTTAAAACTACGAGAGACAAGGAGGGGGCAGGAGGGAGACGCCCTGGCACCGGAGAACAGCTCCTGGACCGGCTCGCGGGCCTGTGGTCCCGGTTCTGGCTCTGAACATCCTGGCCACAGGAGCCACTGCCACACTGGTCCTCAGGTCCCTTGGCCTCCTCACAGCAGGGCTTGGCCTCCTCACAGCACCAGGGGATGCAAACTGACTGACCTGCTCTCTCGGGAGGAAAGGCCAGCAGGCGCTTGCTTGGGAACACACTTCTCCCTGCCTCGGCCCTGCCTGGTGCTCAAGGACATTCTGGCTGCCAGTCTCAAGACACCTCTGTTCCCTCTGCCCCGCTTCGCTTCGGGCCAGCTCAGAGACAGGCCAGGAGGCCCCACACATCAGCCTCTGCTCCCGAGGGGCTGACGCTGCGGTGATTAACAGTGTGACTTCCCAGCGAGCTTCCCCTGAATTGCAGCCCTGCAGCCGGCACCCGGCTCTCTGCCACCACTGTGCTGACTGATGCTCCTCATTAGCACCAGGGATGGTCCCTGGCTCTGCGGGGACCCGGGAAGCGCTGTCCACTTAGCAAGTCTGTGCAAGTAGGGGCAGGCTGAGAAACAGTGCCCAACACGAATTTAAATACAGACAAAATCTGAAGACAAAACAGTTATCTCCCACATCAATCAGGATTTTAAGCCGTTCACCCCTCTCTATCTTCCTGAGAGTTCTGCACAACAAACTTTCCATGCCGTGCGGTGAGCAAACGCGGCGCGCGCCCGTGCTCTCTGGAAGCGGTCGCTCGCCCTTTGTGATCCGCGCACTCGCCTATTACGGGGTGCATTATGCAGCCGCTCGGCGGCGGTGATGGGACACGGCAACCCTGCTGTGAGAATGCCTATCAGCGCTTCTTTTAAGGCCCTTTCTCAATTGTCAGCAAAGTATTTTTTAAGGTTAAAAGGTGTAAAATTATTCTGAAATGCTTTTCTGACCTGTCGCCTATCACTGCAAAGAGCTATAGTTCATTTTTTTCTAAAATTGTATTTTTTGAAATGCAGTAATATTATAAGAATAAGCTTTATAGGAGGAAAATAGTCTCCTGAAATGTGCATGGTATTTTTTCATGCCTTCGCCTCCACTGACGGCAATATTAATAATTGTTTCAAGCTTAAAAATAATTTCTGATGCAATTTTTCTTACCTCAAGCCTCCGTTTCTGCATTTCTGGGGTGAAATTAATATAAATGACCACTGCTTTTTGAATCATTTTCTTCTTCTTCCTTTTTTTGTAACTCTTCCTGTTCATGTTCCGCACTGTCAAAGTCAGATTCACCACTGCTGTGAGATACGACCCCATTATGCCGCGGTGCTGGGGGGGGGGGGCTGCCGCTCGCCCGCACTGTGATTGAACGCGCGCTGGAAGAGGCTGGGAACGAGCCGACGGCCTGGGCTCTCGCTTCGCCTGGCTTCCCGTGGCCCAGCTCACGTGGCCCGGGAGGCTCCAGGCTGCAAACACTGTTTCGGACCCGGGGTCTCTTTACCGTGGACCCTTGGCCTGCAGCTCCCTCCCTGTCACTAACTGCTGATGCCTCACTGACGGTGTGGCCCACTTCGGGCGCTATGGCCGCACAGTGCAGTTGGGTAGCAGGACCCACATGAGCCCAGCCCAAACCAGAGGAGCCCTGAGGTGCCTGTGCCCTGCGTACGTCTCACCACCCGGTGAGCGCTGAGCGTCCCCAGAGTGGCTCTTCAGGTTTGCGTAGCGCCTGAAACCTTCTTTTCTCGTTTGGTTCTCAGGGCTCTGAGAAGTGTGCCACCCTGCAGCACCCCGAGAGGTCTCACTGGGCTCACCACTGCCCACACACAGGCGTGGCTGGGCCGACTGCCAGCTGAGATGGATGGCAGCCTCACAGGTGTGAGCGAGGCAAGGACAGCTGTATGCTGCTCAGGACAGTGGCAGGTGGACAGATGTCCTCAGATGGGGGAGTGTGCCACACTTCATGTCCTGTGACCCCTTGATGCTGCCTTCTCAGTGCTCACAGGACAGGGTGGCTCTGGCCATCCATCCCTAATGGCTCTGTGTTCCTCCCATGACACAGGATGCTGTGGGCATCAAGTAAGCAGTCTGTGTCCAGGTCTGCTCAGGTGTGTGCCGGACAAGAGGGGCTGCTGGGAACGGGGTCATGCTGTCACCCAGGCTGGAGGATGCTGTGGATGCCACATCCGCAAGGCTCAGCACCACGCTCTCACTGAGCTGCTGAAACTGAGCTCACATGTCCACCCCCGTCCACACTCAGGGAAGGATCCGGCCTGTGTCCACGGGGCTCCATGTGTTTGTACAACTCACAGAGGAAGGCATGGCAGCCGCAAGCTGCTGATTCTGTCTCTTCTCATCCCAGCTCCTGCCCAAGTGGCCTCCTCTTGCTCCAGGTGGGGAGAGAGGGACTGTCGCACTTCTGGGCCCAGCCCAAGTGGCATAGCACTGGGTATCTACAGCACCAAGGTCAGTAGAATCTTTCTCTGAGGTCTACATGAAGTCTTCTATATGCTGAAACCAACTGTACAATAAGGTCCTCAAATCAAGGAGAGACCGGGATTCCCACAAGCAGGTCTAGGGGTTAGATCCAGAGTGTTCTGCACAGGTCCCAGGGGTGCAGAGGTAAGGCTCTTGGAGGATGGTTGGACCACGGGGTGCTATGCTCATTGGTGGGTTAATCCCTGATGAGTTCACAGCTGACTTGCTGTTAGGAGGCGGAGCCTGGTGGGACGAGGTGGTCACTGGGGTGTCACCTGGAAGGATGTGTTCTTATCTCTGGCTCCTCCCTTGTCTCCCTGTTTTCTGGCTGCCAAAGGGTGAGCAGCTCACCTCTGCTGTGTCCTTCTACCATATGCTTTCTCCTTGACCAGCTTACCATGGACTGAAGCCTCTGGAACCCTGAGCCAAACACACATCTCCTCCGTTAAGCTGTGGGCATTGAGGATTTTGCCCCAGTGATGAAAAATGACTTAGACAAAACAAAACAAAAAAAAACAAAGCAAAACAAAACTTCCTGATATCTTCCAATTCCACCAAGAGAAATGTGAGATAAGTTCTCTTCAAGTTTGTTAATAATCTTTTAAAATTGTTCAAAATGCTCATTGTAAAACCAAAAGAAAGATTTCAGAGTTATCAATACTTAAAAATAAATTCAGGTCAACATGAAAGAGTAAGGATTGAGTATTATTTCTCTTCTCCTTGTAGAAAGTGACAGTGTAAGAGCTGAGGAGTAGAGGGAAAGGTATCAGTGAGGGGAAGGCACCCTGGAGGGCGGACCGGGGATACCTGTGGTGTCTGGTTTGTACATCAGGTCTACACACCACAGTGCTTTCTCGTCTCTCCAGACAGCACTGAGGTGCCCCTGCCCATTTCACTTCTCACTTCCCCTCCCCAGGGCTCCTCCTGTCCTGGCACCTCTTTTCCAGAGAGAAGCAGGGACACCTGGGCACCGGGGACCCCAAACAATGCTTCCAACCTGACCCCTGCCTTCCTGCTCCTTCACTGGTGGCAACAAAGACGGTGCTGCTCCTCTGTCACGCCCAGTGTGGCTGCTTTGTGAGTGGCCCAACCTCCAGCCCACCAGCACTCGCTGGAGGACTGGGAACAAAGTCCTCGCTCTAGTGGAGGTGGCCACGCTCTGCCAGTGTGGAGGCCTTTTAGACGGGCCAGCTCCTCCCAAGCCACGCGAAGACTCGCTGCTGCTGTGGGCGGCCCTGGCCACCAGCTCCCATCAGCCCCTTGGACGGACCACCTCTGCATGCACATGTGCCTGTGTACGTGTACTTGTATGTGTGTGCATACATGCACACACGTGTGCAGGCATGTGCAGGTAGTGTGTCCCCTTGTTTGGCTTGTACTTAAGACAACACTCATTCGTAAGCTGTCAGTTTGCTCCCGACTCTGACGCTCAGCAGTGCAGCAGAGCCGAAGCCCTGCAGGCCCTGAGGACCCGGTCTGCTGCCCACGTCACAGTGTGGCCCTGTACGGCTCGCCTCCCTCCAGCTCCCAGTTCCCCATCGCATGGAGAATTTACATTGGTAGTAACTGAGAGAAGGCTGTATGCGCTGCAAGACACCAAGCACCCTGCGACAGTTGTGGCTTACCGCAGCGGGGCCTTTGCATCCTGGAACTGCAGGTAGCTCGTGCTTGGGTGTGCTTGGCAGAAGGACGGGGACCGAAATGCCATCTCTGAGTACAGCTCTTGGCTGGGGCACCCAGTGAGCACCTGCAGGTCTGCGTCCTCCTGTGTAAAATGAGAACCACAGAGGGGCTGAGGGGTCCCGTGAGGAAGGAGGCACACAGCACCCCGGGCAGCAGGGGCCCAAGCGTACTGGCGAACACGCCTCTGTCCATTGTCTTCCCTGCCCTGGAAAGATATTTAAATGCTGAAAAGTCAATCTACAAACCTTTAGTGAGAACTGACTGTGTGCTCAGCCCTGTGCCCCTGCTAAGGAGATGCGTGCAACGTGGGCCTCTGGGACCAGCTTTACCCGTGCATCCAGTGTGTGCCGCTTAGGGACAAAGAAGACCAGAATCTGGTGTTGGGCCAGGCTGTCTGTACGGGGACCTTCAGGCGAAGTGCTAGAGAACAGCTCTGGGGCAGCACAGGGTGTGTGCAAGGCCACTTGGTCACCCCCAGCCAGGGGCTCCCGTTGGTGTGGGCACACAGTGTCCCGAGTGACCAGGTGACACTGCTCTGCTGCTGACAGATGGGCTCCTGCAGCCTCTAACCCTGACAGCCCTGGTGCCCTAGTAGGGGAAGTCCTGCCCCCACCCCGGGGGCCACACCTGTTCCCCATCGAAATGGCTGGAGCAATGGCTTCCGAGCAAGATCCAAAGAAAAGCACTGGGGCCAAGACTGGGAGGGCCAGGTCGGGCTTCCTGGGGAGCAGGTCCAGGGGTGCTAGGGCTCCTGTCCCTAGCCGGGGGTCGGGGGCATGCCTGGGGTCCCAGCAGTCTAGAGGCAGAGGAAGGAGGGCTGCAAGTTCAAGCCCATCTTGAATAACTTGGTGACCTGGGGAGATTCTGATTCACAATAAAAGAGAAAGGGCCAGAAACGTGCTCAGTATGAAGTGGGGTTCAATCCCCAGTGCCGAACAACAGTCACAGGCGTTGTGTGAAGCCTGTGCTCCAGGAGGCTCAGCCACTGGCGGCCGCCTGCACCCTTGCTCTCACCTCCTGCCGGCTCTGCGGTCGGCAGAGGGTGCTCGGCTGGCTGCACAGTGGGGATCTGAGGTTGTTGGGGCCGCTGAGTGGCGCATTAGCTCAGACTGAGTGCCCCCAGTGACCCACAGCAGGATCTTCACGCAGGGACTTGGGGAACGCTGTCCCAGGCACCGCAGTCCTGGCCACCTGGGCAGCAGCGCCTGCTCCGCGGTCCTGGGCGGCGCATGGACGGCGGGGTCAGCAGGCCCCGCACCCCCGTGCGGAAATGCCGCTGCCGGGTGGAGAGCTCACACCCCGGTGCAGCACGCTGGCTGAGTGCCACGCTGACTGAAGGCTGGGACAACACCTAAGGTGCCTCTGGGCAGAACGTGTCCCAAATTCTCCAAATTCACCGGCGCAGTACTTGCTCCGGCCCTTGCCCTTGCGTAGATTGTGCGCATGCGCAGAGCGCGCCCTCGTTCTTTCCCTCCCATCCCCTCCCTTCAGGTCTTGGTCCCCTTTCTACTCCAGAAAGATTCATTTCCCTGATTCCTGCTATCAATTTATTTTGCTCTTTAGTTATACTTCGTGTTTCTTATATAAGAGAATCCGCGCGATGTCTAAGCGTGTATTTGCTTTGTTTTACTTAGCATTTTCGCCTCAAGGTGCAGCCGTCTTCCTACAAAAGACTCCAGTGGTTTACCTTTCAGGGTGGCAGAGTGGTCGCCATAGTTACTATGGCGTCCCTGGAACAAGACCCCCCACACCGACACTGCAAGGCAGAGGAGGAGGGCTTTGTGTGGGCTGGCTCCAAGGTGGAAGGGCGTGGTGGAGGGGCCGGAGAGGGTTGCTGGTGGCACGGAGAGTGGGCAGCAGACGGGGGCCACAGGAGGGAGAGGGAGCGAGAGCTTTCCTGGCCACGACCCGGACACTCTCTTCTGGCCAGGCTTCAGTTCTCAACATCACGCCCAGCTGCAGACCAGTCGCTGACTACGCCAGTGATGACCGTCACACCCCCGTGATCTGGTCACCTCCCCCAAAACCCAGCTACCAATGCATGAGGGTTAGGGGGACAGCTAGCTATAAACCACACCTGCAGTGCTCCATTGTGTACCAATACCACATTTTAAATCTGTGCATCTCTTGATGGACGTGCAGGCCGCTTACAAAGTTGAGTTACTGCTGCTTACACATGGATATATATGCACCTCCGTAGCCTGATGCCTGCATCTCTTTCGGGAAGATACCTAGGAGAGACATAGCTGTGCCATATGAATTCTGGGTAGTTTTTTGAGGAATCTCCATACTAATTTCTATAGGAGTTGTACTATTTTACATTCCCACCAGCAATGTGGAGAGCCAGCTTCCCAGTACCGTTTGTTACTGAGTCTGTGATTCCTGTACTGCATGTTTTTGGCTCCTCTGACAAAGATCAGATGGCTGAATGTGCCCAGGTTGTTTCTGCAGCCTCTTTTCTGTCCTGTTGATCTTCACGTCTGCTCTTGTGCTGGTACCAAGCTGTTTTTATCACTGTAGCTGTGTAATATAACTTGACATCTGGGGTTGTGATGCCTCCTGCTTTGCTCTTGTTGCCCACAATTGCTTTTGCTATTCAGGTCCCTTCTGGTTCCATATGAAATTTAGGGTTATTTTCCCTCATTCTGTGATCATGCTGTTGGTATTGGACTGGTTGTGTTAAATCCCTGTATCAGTTTTGGAAGTGTGACCATTTTGGTTATTGGTTCTGCCTATCCAAGAACAGGGACAGCTTTTCATTTTCAGATTCCACTTCAGCCTCCAAAGATAGGATCTCTTAGTTGTAAACAGGAGATCTAGGACAGGAGTGCGCTGAGTGGGCTCAGCACCAAGCCTCCTGCAGAGACTCGAAGTTGTAGCTGATGATCCACTCGAGGCTGGCAGCCTGTGGTCCCACCAGAGCCGGGCTGTTGGACACAGCTGTGCGACAGGTGACAGCTGCCTCGCTCTGCAGGCTCAGATACCAGCAGGGAGGTCACATCCTCCTTGGTGTGACCCCCCAGAAGGAGTATAGCTCAGAGAGAACATCAAGACCCAGGGACTCACAGTCTGCTGGGCACCGGGAGACTTGGTCTGGAGATACTTGGTCTGGGGAGGACACGCAGGTGGATGACAGTGGACATTCATGATCGTCAGGTGCTGGGGGATGGACAGCTTCCTAACCAGTTCTTATCACACTAGAACGTAGTTGAAGTGGTGTACTGACGAGCTATGCTTCATTTTATTGGGCGAATGCTTAGATGCTTGGGAAGAGTGGGTCAAATGTGCAGGACGAGGCTTGGGTGTTCCCGAGAGTGAGCATGTGGACCCTGGAGGGTGGGCAGGCCAGGGCGCTGCAGTCCGGGGAAGCCTCTAGACAAGCTGTTTGCTCTTTGGTCAAGGAAAGCTCGTGCTGGCCAACAGCCTCTCAGAAGTTGAAGACTGAGGCTTTGTCACAGAGGGGACAGAGCTGCTCACACCAGCGCACGATGCCACCAGGGAGCAATCTTGCCATCACTCCTGGCCAAGGTCAGTGCTGGACAGGCCCAGGGCAGGGAGTCCCACTGTGACCCAGCTCCCAGTGCTGCTCAGTGCCCAGTAGGTGACACATCTGTCCCCTTGGTGAGCCATCGTGGTGATGCAGAAACGGACCAATATTTTTTCTAGGTTTCACTGACACTTGTCAATGGGGCCTAACTACTTAGTAAGCAGACTGATCGGTGCTGCTTTCAGACTGCGACGCTGGGGAAGAGATTCCAACACAAACCCCCTCACGGGCCCTCGGCACTTGGCACAGTTGCTTTCGGAGTCAGCAAGGGAGGGGATGAAGGAAGGAACATGTGTCAGTCCTCAGTCAGTGCTGCCCTCCCAGCCCATGCACTCAGGGCTCTTCTGCCACATGGGCCACCCCAGGTGCCCTAGGTCAGGGTTATAGTGACGTCATGAAGACAGCACCCACTGACTCTCAGATATTCTCCATCTTCCACTGGACATTTGTTTCCAGACAACGTTTTTAAGTCTTCCACTTCAACCTGGAGAAACTCTGGACTCCTGACATCCCCAAGGTGTCCAAACACATTTTTCTCAAAAGGAACCTGAGGTCAGGGCAAGGGACTGAGCGAGGACGCTGTCCTCGGGACCGTTTGCATGGAGAAGGTGGCTTGGCCTGGCAGCCGCCCTGTGGAGATGCAGCCCGTGGCCGCCTCGGCCAGGGCGTGTGCTGAGTGCGGGGCGGTGCTGGTTTTCAGGGACGAGATTATTGAAATGACAGAAATGTTGAAATCTCCTTCAGTTTCTTTCTTCTCTACATCATTCATTACTCCTGGATGTTTTAACTAATGTTTTCCTCCTTTGACATTTGGACCCACTAGACTTTTAAAAAGTCACAAATTGTCCCTAATAACAGCACAAATTATGCAGGCTGTTGACTACTTGAGCGTTTTTTTAGCATTTATCTTTGCGTGTTCAGAGCAATCATTTTCATTAACCATTCCTCATATCCAAACAAGGTGGCAGTTTAGCATAATAATAAAGCAATTTCCTGTTCTGTGATGTTGACATGGAAGTCCATGGAAGTGACACTCCGTGAGTCACAGAGCAGTGGCGTCTAAGCTCCAGGGACTTGGGTGTGGGGTACGCAGTGGCTGGCTCCTGTGTGTTGGGCTGGGTATGGTGGGGTCCAGAGGACCCCCACACACAGCAGGCACCGCACCGCCTCCGTGAGAGAACCCAGCCACCAGCACACACTGGCTTCTCCTAAAGCACTGTCCTTGCTGCCCCTCATGATGAGCTAGGGCCACTGCTGTGCAGAATCAGGAGTGAGAGAGGTGGCCCTCCTATGGGGAAGAGAGAGGAGGAGGAGGCAGGCAGAAGGGGGACCTTGTTTTGTCCCGAGTCCAGGGGCACATCCTCGATTCTCCACAGAGTTGCGATGCCCGGCAGCCCAGAGCTTCTCTTGTGGGCGCGAAGAGATTGTGAGGCAGAGAGCTTTGCAGTCCCAGTTTGCTGCCCTGTGCTCCATGGAACTCGGCTCGTTCTCCCCAGGAGTGGACCCCAGGGACTGTCAGATCTGTGGGCAAATGTGAGGAGTCCTGCAGGTCTGGGCAGGCGTGGCTGTCCCGGGTCCCTTCGGCCCGTGGACTCCAGGCCAGGGCAGCCGGCTGTGCTCACAGCTGTGCCTGGGGCGGAGCGCTGTGGGCCCTGTGCTCCGCCCGGGGAGCAGGTGCCGCTCTGCGTTTCTGCCCTCTCCGGGTGCTGTGCTCCTTCCCTAACTTCTCTGAACGCTACTCTACAAGGCAGTAGAACAACAAAGGCAGGAGTTAAAATTCGTGAACTAGGCCTGCACCCTCCTCACGGTGGATTCCAAAGAAACCAGGTGGCACCTCATTTGGGCTGTGTGGTTTGTGCTCTGCGTGTTCTAATGACCTCAGGGGACGGGCGGCAGCACTGTGGGCGATAGCATGGTGGCCCAGCAGACCAGGGATGCTGGGGACTCTCAGGGAGGTCACCCTGCTTCCTGGTGAGGAGGTCCTCAGCGCCTGTCCTTTGCTACCGATACTGTGAGCGATCATCCTGTCCCCTGGATTTGATGAGTGTGTAGAGCAAGGCCTGGGGCTTAGTTTGCCCTGTCTGAAGGGCCATGAGATTGATGGGAAGACACCGTCCAAAGCACTGTCCTGTGGTCGACCAGGAAACCTCTCTTTCATTTTGTTTTATCCTTGCTTTAAAAAAGGCTTTGAGCTTCTTTTCCCTCCCTCCTTCCTTTCCTTCCTTCCTGTCTTCCTTGCACCATTTGCTTCATGAGAGTCGACTTAAAAGAGAATCACTGAGATTTGTTAACGCTCTTTTGCAGGATATTCCCAATGTGTGTAGGGTGTGATGCAATTTCACGTATCTAAGCGACACGTGCTATTTAGAATCGTACAGAATTCATACAGGTTTTTGAAAGCTCTGTGCTCCCATTTGCAAATCACAGCAGTCACTGCCAGGAAGTCTGAGGGTCACGCCCATGTCACTGGTATCACTGATGCAGAGGGCCTTGTCGAGGGTCACGAGCTGGCCACACTTACACCTCTGCCTCTATCTTCTCGGTGCTTCTGGGGACCCTCACCCTCCTGCCAGCCCTTCCACCTGAGGTCCTGAGCTCCCCGGCAATGTAAGCAGCCTCAGCAGCATCGTGGGAAGGAGGAGTGATGCAGGTCTCCACAGGCCGCTTGAGGTCACTTCTCCCGTGGGCAGGGCTTCGTGACTGAGATTGGGAGGGGAGGTCAGAGGCTCAGCCTGATATCCACGTTTCAGGTGGGGCGGAGCCCCTGCCTTTGGGAAATCTTCCTGGCTTTTAGGTTTGGGTAGCAGGCCACACAGGGCCACCTGTGTCCCATCTATAGGACGATGGAGGGCCACAGGTGATTGAGTGGACACCAGGCTGTGTGGGGCCACCTCTGTCATTGCATCCCCTGAGCACCTGCTTGGCAGCCTTCACTTCCTCCGGTCGTGGCTTCCTGTTCCTTGGCAGGGAACCCCAGGCTGGCCTTTCTAGGGTCTCCATCCTGGCATACAGCAGGGGGTGCACAGGACAGCTTCCAGTCTGGTGGATTTTTGAGGGTGCGTCCTTTCTTTGGCCACATGAGAAAGCTGCCCCACACCCCAGTCAGAAGCTCTGAGCTCTTAGCTCTGAGCACCAGGGCTGCGCGTGCCCCGGCAGCAGGATGGCAAGGACAAAGTGAGCTGTGGATGATTCAGAAAAAGAAAGAAACGCCAAAGGAGGCAAAGCCAGCACGAGAACCTAGCTCAGGTCCACTGGGTTGGGTCCCCAGTTCTGGGAGAAGGGATGCAGGTCCTCAAGACTGAGGCCCTGAAGGCAGGTGGAGGGTTCAGGGAGTGGCAGTGTGGCCACTCCAGGCCTCCCTCAATCACAAACAGGATAGAAGAGTAGGGTGCAAAAGAAGCACGAGGTCCAAGGGACGGCTTCCTCCAATTTCCCCAGGGTTCTGTGGACGTCGGAAAGTGAGGCCCTGACCCGTGGGGTTAGCGCACGATGACCTTAAAGGGGAGTCCAGCCCAATTTACATGCATCAGGGACGTGACTTCGGAGGGTTTAGTACTCGGGACGCTGGGAGAAGTAGGAATCTCGGGTAAAGAGGGGACTAGATGTGAAGGGCTGCTGCTGGGTGGAGAGCACCGGGTTGGTGCAGGGTGAGGGAGTACAGGTGCCCTGGATCGTCTGCGAGAATCATCCAGATGGAGGAGAAGGTGCAGAGCCAGGACCAGGCTGAATCCTCTCCCTGGGTCCCAGGGAGCCTCCGCAGACAAGTTCCCAAGGCCAGGGTCGCTGCCTGGCTCCTCTGCCAGCCCAGGCAGCTGGAAAGCCCTGACTTCTCCTGCCTGCCATCCCCACGCAGGATGCCCACGGCCTCCTGTGATCACGCCCTCCCACGATGTCACTCAGACCCCAACATCTGGGCCGTCAGCTGAGAATGAAGCACGCGGCTGTGTAAATATTTCCCATCTGGTGAAACAAATGAAGGCTCAGTGCTGGCTAGAGCTGCAGGAGCCAGGCCTCCCCTCAGCCGTGGGTGGCGCTGGGGGACTCGGGCTGTGCTCCTACGGGTAGGAGGGGACACAGGACTCTTTCTGTGCCTCAGGGTGGCGTCCACTCAAAGAGCACAGCCCTGCAGGACCACAAAACGGAGCAGCCTGGGAAGGACAGTAAGAGAGAGTGGGCGGCACCGTGCCTGTCACCGCGTGGAGGGGACAGGTTTCCGCCACCAGAGCGCCTGCTGCCCGCATACCCTCCCCTGTGAGCACCGTTATTTTCTGCCTGTGCAGGTTGTGGCTTCCCAGTGCAGCTCTGAGCCTGCTCCTGGAGAGGCCTAGGCCAGCAGGGATGGGGGAAGACTCTGAGCACCCCGCATCCTGGTGCGGAGTGTCAGTGCTGGGCCTGCGGCCGCCTGCAAACTGCAGCTCCGTGCAGCTCCCAAAGGGGCCTTGGGACATCAGGTCTTCTGCTGCTGTTCTCCTGGCACTCAGGAGACGAGCTTTCATTTTCCTCTTTCCTTCCCTCCCTCCCTCCTTCCTTCTTCTCTCCTTCCTTCCTTTTCTGTCAGTCTCTCTAGCCCAGCAGCACTGCCCAGGTGGTGTCTGGTGAGACCCTGGTGGCTGGGTCCCTGCAGGAAGGAACACATGACGGCATCCGGCCCCATGGCTGGAGGCTCCTGGGTCCCTCCTGTGATGCTGACAGTGCTGGTTGCCCAACAGGGGCCTGAGAACCTTCCCTTGAGTCTCTCTCTGTCCTTCATGGAGCATGAGAGACTCTCGTGGGCACTAAATAGGGAGGCAGGTCTCCTAGGAATCTGGTGTGGGGGATACAGCCCACAGTCCCCACACTGCAGGACAGACCTGGTGTGGCAGAGTCTACGCAGCACACCGGGGAACTGTGTGCTGGGCTGCGTGGAAAGACGACTGTCCCCTGGGGTGCTCTTGGAGGGCTGGTTGGTCCAAGTTTCTTAATTACTTGGCTTCACACATCCCTGCTGGCAAACAAGGCTGAAGGGCTTCCACTGCTGAGGCTGGGGAAGCAGGAAGGCTGGGGGCCACCGCCTAGTGCCATGGGGGCGCCGGAAGTGCTCGGTCCCTATCTGCTTTCCCACAGCCTGGAGGGTGTCGAGCAGCTGTGGGGGAGCAGGGCTGGTAGGGATTTTTCCTTTCTTTCTCCCTCCCCTCCCTTTTTTTTGAAATGGAATTTTAAAACAGCCAGCAACTAAGGCAAACTCCCAGGATAACAGTCTTAACAATTTACATAATGTGGGGTTGGGAGGAGGGTGAGAGCAGTCCTTTTCAGTGTGTGACATGGTTTAAAATAGTGAACCTTGGCTGGCATTAAACCGTGGTCCTCCCAGCACAATTAGAAAGCACTTAAGACAGCCTGGCCAATCAGAGCCCTTGATTGGCTGTGTCCCTAACCCTGTAATCTTTCCCCGGGGTGCAGCGCTCTGCGCTCTCCACTGGCTGGACCAGTCCACTGGGCTGATTGTCAGGGGCAGCTAATGTTCATTTCAAGAAATATTACTTTTTGTTGCTTTGGTCCGCGTTCCAAAATGTCAATCCCAGATAATGGGATCCTTTGTTCCTGCCTAATAATGCTGATTACCGCGGAGGCTGCCACTGCGAGGGTCCTAAGGGGCCAGCGTGCTGCGCGCCAGGGCGGCCTCGGCGTCCCCGGGCCCATTGCCACTCTGTGGGGACATCTGGAGGCCCACGTGAGAGTGGCGCTTTTGCTCCGTTGGGTTCTTTATTGCAGAGCAGGACTAGTGGCCCTCGGCTGTCACACCAACCCGGCCCAAGAAATACTTACTTACATTTGGAAAACCGTGAACAACTAACACTCAGCCCGAGGATGGTTTATCCACGCACTCATCCATCCTGTTTGCTTGTCCCATCACCAGCTTGGTGACAGCTCGGGGTCTACCCCTGTCCTCCAGGTCTTCTAGACCCCAGGATCATGCTGTTTTGTGTGGCAGACACACCCAAGCACGTATGTAATGTGCAACAGCCCAGTGCATGGCAATGGGACCCCGGATGCATGATACGGACATGTACTGGGACACAGGGTCTACGCAAGGGCCGAGGGGCTGCCAAACCTCAGCCCTATGGCCTCTGACCTTGTATGACCTTGGGGCACCTCCTGGACCACTCTGAAGTCAGCCACCCATCTAGGTGCTGCTGTGATGTGAGGATCACCCCCACGGGCCATCGTGGAGGCCAAGGGAGGAGGCTGCCAGGATCCCTGCTGTGCTGGTCACAGGACAGCTGCCCCCTTCATCCCCATGCCCGGCACCACCACCTCCCAACAGCGACCTCACGGGGCAGGTGCTGTCTGCCTTAGCTCAGGCCCTGCGATTTGCAAACAGGAGCTGTCCTGCAGTACCAAGCCTCATGTGGCGGGCAGTATGTGTGTTGTGCCAGGGCATGCACGCGTGTTGGGCCCTGTCGTGTCTTCCCAAGTGTTGGCCCAGGCAGAGTCTGTGTGGATGATATTTGCTCAGGGTGAGAGGAACAGCTTGGGAATCTGCCTAATGCCCCTGCGGGAGCAGAGTCCAGACTTGCGCGGTAGGGAGAACACCCTGCCGGGAAGGCAAAGAGTAGGCGAGAGGGCTGGGGCTGTTGCCCAGGACCCAAAGAGCCACAATTCTCCCTGTAGCAAAGGGCACGACAGGGATGAGGGGCAGCCCCCAGCAGCCAGCCCCGCAGGACCAACGAGCGTAGAGCAGGCCCTAGAGATGACCCGTCACAGCCCCCTCAGGCCACAGTGTGGACGCTGAGCTCAAGTCCCTCAGAGCCCCTGCAGGTACAGGGCCTGTCAGTGTCATGCACACCACACAGAGCACACTGTGAACACGTGTACATGGTGCACACGAAGGCACCTGCACGTGTGTAGATGCATACATGCATGCATATGCACATGAGCAGGTACCTGTGAGTGCACGTGAGCCAGCAGAGCACGCATACACATAGATGTAGTTCACACACATACACAGGTGCCCACGTGGTCATGTATGCACATGCACACACAGACACCATGGGCATGAACACACACCTGCAGATGCCAGAGCATATACACAGATGCAGTCCACACACACATGCATGTGCCTGCACATTTACACCCGCAGGCACATGTGCACGCCTACGTGGCCATGAGCATGTGCGAACACATTAGTACACTTACACACAGACATATGAGCCTGTGAGTGCATGTTTGCCTGCGCCCTCCATAGTGTACTTTGCTCCTGGCTGGAGGGCACATGGGGACTTGCTGCAGCCCAGAGGGTGTCCCGCAATAGCCAGAGAACTGGGGTGCGGTGCAGTACCAGTTGAGCCACCACCGGGTCCCTAGGGTAGAAGCCCTAAGAGCTTGCTGTGTGCAACCTCCAGCCACAAACACAGGGCCTCTTGCCCTCCCTCCTGCGCCAGCCCAGCAGCAGCTCGGGGTGTGAGGCACCCCGGTGCACAGGCGGGCGGCCTTGGGCTCACCTCAGCTCCTCGCTGGCTGCTTGGCCGGGCAGCTCTCAGAGGCCCCACCCACTGCCCTCGGTGCTTGGCCCTCAGCACACAGCCCGCCCAGGGATGGAATGGACGTCCTGTATGTGTAGGCGACTGTGTGTCAGGGCCTGCAGGAAACCACTTTCCAGCAGTCGTGGATGTTTAGAAGCTGGATGGAAGCACAAAGGGCGGTGTCAATGGTGTCTTTTCCTTGAGAAGCTGAGATCTTGTGTAACCTTGCCGCCCTGCTGAGGATGCACCCGGGCCCTTCTCATCACTCTGGTGTCTGGGATTCTCACTTCAGTTCTGAGCTTGGGAGTGTTAAAAGGTCTGTCCCCTGACAGCTTCTTAATGTTCACGCCGGCTGCACGGCAAGCCCTAATGGAGCGGCACACAGCACTTACCACTGGAAGTCAGAGCGTTTCCCCTGCACTGACACACGATCCCAGGTGCTGTGTTTCTTCATGCTAATGTCTACGCATCGCAAAAATACAACGTACATAAAAATAACACACCACTGCATACAGAACCGCACAAGCATAGCAGTTGGTGTCTGGTAGTGTACAGTGGGTGCTTTCTGGAAGATGGTGACATCTTTTGTCACTGCTCTCCTGGAGCCCTGTGATGCTGGAAAAAGAAGGGAGGAGCATATCAGGATTCACGAGCCCAGAGAACTCCATGGGTGTCTGGAGTTTAGTGTCGAGGCCTCACCCAGAGTGTGCAGTGTGCTGGGTAGGTACTCCGTGGGGGTGAAGTCCGTCCTCACGGTGCAGAGGGCTGGTTGTTTGCAGAAGGAATGTGTGTTTGAACGACCACAGGGGTGTGTTAAGGAGCCTGGATCCCAGATCGACTCTGTCCACCCTGAATGGAGCCCGGCCTCACCGCCTTCCCCACGACTATCCCCTCTACAGCTCAGTGCTGTTCTGAGAGCGCGTGCCGTCCAAAGCCAATGCTGCAAGAGGCAACCAGAAGTTAGGGAAATTTATTTTGGAAATAATAAAATAGTTTCAGCATGACACCTGAAATCATGTACCAGTCTAGAGGGAAAACGCTCTTATTTTCAAGTAGGAACTGAGTTGAAATAACCCCTGCATGCATATCATATGGAAAGCAGGGCTTTAAAGACTTTGGTTTGGGTCATGGGTATGGTGTGGGGTGGAGACTAGGTTTTGCTAGGAAATACTTTGCTTATTGTGGGATGCAGGTAATAGGGCGACAGACAATGGACCAGAAGTTCTGTTCTTGCACGAAATAGCACTTGAAAGTTAAAGGTGTCTCCCAAGGTTTGTAGTCAGACTACTGTTCTGGCAGAGCTGTGAGGAACGAGCTCAGGCACCTAGACAGCCTTTCCCTAAACGTGTCAGGCAAAGAAAGCATCAGAAGACCTGCCACCAGGGGTATGCCAAGTTAGCTCATCTAGACCTGGCAGCGCTGTGGGCAGCTGTCCCCAAGAGGCACCCGACGTCCTGTGCCCAGCACCGTGTTCATGACGGCACAGCAAAAGATGCTACGAAAAGAGCTGTTCATTTGAAACCGCAAACATCACTGCAACCAAGAGCCATGGCCAGAGACGGAATCCAGCTTCCTCTTTTCTTGGCTCCAGAATGTATGACCACCCACACGCATGTTTCTCCGTGTCAGGAAGTCAAATATGAGCACTGAGTGAGGTTCTGTCACAAGTGCCACAGTGTCCCCAGCAGTGGTCCAGCCCTGCCAGCACCAGGGGCAGATGTCCTGCCAGCTCCCTGTCTACAGAATATGTTTCAGCACCCACGTGGCCCCAGATATGCACAGAGCAACCCAGGCTGCTGTCCCCCATCTCCAGGTGTAGAACCTGACCCTAAAACTAAATGAAATGGACGGGGCTGGAAGCTTGTGGAGAGTTGTAGTAGGGAGAGGAATATGGAGCCAGTGGACAGCACTTGGGTTCAGGCTGGGCAAAAGGGAGCACCAGGCCAGCCTGGGGTGGGGAGAGACTAGAGGGGTGGACTCTTGCATTCACCCAACCCAGAAAGCACTGCTGCAAGTGATGGACACCACACAGCCTGGGAGGGGCGGGCTGCAGCCAGGAAGGATGAAATGTGGAAGTAGGTTGACAAAGGCTACAACGACTGAGATCATCCCGGTGACAGGCAGCAAATGAGTGGAGGGTAGGGGCACAGGTCACCACTTCACAGTACTGAGAGTGCTGGACTGAAGAGCTGGCAGGAAGGACAGGGACAGTGGTGGGCTTAGGGTGACTAGATGGGCCAGCAGGTGACTGGTGGTAAGGAAAGGAAAGAGAGATGAGAGATAATGTGAGAGGTGGGGTTCATACAGTTAGGGTGAAAATGCAGTCACCTTGGTTCAGAAAGATGGAGACAGAAGGAATGACCCAGGGAAATGAAGCACTGCTAGTTTGGGTTTGCACAAATTAGGTTTGAGACATACTGTACGTCAGGCAGAGAGAAAACACAGGCAGTGCCCTTGGAGTGCAGTGACCTGGAAGTGAACCAACTGCAGAGAACTGTGGTGACTGCAGCAAAAGTCACCACAACCAACAGCCAGCCACCAGAGCAGACAACCTGGACAAAACATAGAACCCAGCTTCCTCTTTTCCTGGCTCCAGGACTTGGGACTGCCCGAATGTGTTTCTATGAGTTAGAAAGTTGAATATGAGTTTTTCATTTCCCCTCTGCACAAGCAGCAGAGGTGTCTATCAACTGATCGACGTGATTGTGGCTGAGTTTGGGGAGAGGAGCTAAGCCTAAAGGGTCAACAGATACAGAGTGAAAGTATGGACCTGGTCAGCTGCCCTAGCCCCAAGAAAAGCCCACAGCTATTTTAAACTACAAAAGCACTGGTGGTGATTTCTCCATGGCAGGCTAGAGCTGGAGAAGAAACTCAGTGCAGTGCCCACCTTATTTCTAGAGGGCATTTGGGGGAAGGGTTGCTAAGGACTGAGCCACAGAACAACAGAGAACCTCCACTTCAGGGTTTCCGGTGGTCTCCTCCCACAGTGACTGGGTGGAAGACAGCCAAGGAGGGGGTGTAGGCTGTGCATAGGCCCCCCAAGAACTTAAGCTTAGCCCGAGAAGGACACAGACTCCATCCTCCACTGGGAGAAGCCAGCCCCTGCCAGTGTGGCTTTCAGAGGTGGCTGAGTCTGAAAACGCTGGCATATATTTCAGCAAACTGCTTGAACCCTCTGTCCTGCTACCTATATCAGCAGACACCAGCAATCTGATTACTTTCCCCGTCTGCCAGCATGAGCAAGGACACGCCTCAACTCGAACAGTTGCTGCAGTCAAGAGTACGTGGACAGAGGGGGCTTTGAAACAGGTTGACGCACCCCACAGACACACAAGCCATCAAGCTAGGTGGAGGAGATTCGGACTCGTTAGATTTCAGGGCTGCAGGTCCCGAAAAGAGACCACTCATTCAAAAAACTCAGAGTAACTTTTTTACTCTGTTTTTTAAAATCATTTTTCTACTTATTTCCTTTCTCTTTTTAACTTTTTCCTTACTATTTTTCTGTTCTTTCTTATTTTGCTCTCTGATTTTCCTTTTTTCTACTTTTTGTTACTTGCTCTTTTCTGTTACTTTTATCTGATGTGATTAGTTTCCTTTTATTCCACAATAGAATTCTCTAGCTCATTTTTCTCTCTTGCTTCTAATCTTCCACTGACTAATTTTTCAAATTTTACTTCGCTTATTCTCCAGTTTCCTACCATGCGTATTTTGCTCATATAACCACTAAGCTTTATGAATCTTTCAATAGTTAACTCTATAGTATTACTGTGAAATACTGTTCATCGTTAGTGAAGGTATAGTTGTTGCATTTAATAGGTACTTACTGCATGTCCGAATGTAGCTTGTCTTAATGTTTCTACCATAACCCTAGATCTCTCCTCCAGCATGAAGGTAACATTACTAGTTCTGAGCACATGCCCATAGCCAGTCAGTCTTTGATGGCATTTGTTGCTGATTTTATTGCTATTGCCAACATGACATAGTTGATATTAGTTGGCTTTCCCTGTTAGCCAATGCTGAGGTTGCTTTTGTGTCACTAAGAACACTGTGGGCTATTCCCAGAGACCTGGATGCTGGGCCAAATACAAGCAGCCTCTTCTCCCAAATGAGCAGATGTTGGGACAGAAGCAAAGGCCTATAGTTAGCCACACCCAGACTGAAAAGCAGACACTAATTAAAGAGCTCTCCATGCGAGCGACAATCTTTATTATAGTCCCTGAAAACCTCTGCACAACAACACAGTAGAAACAAGAGAAGACAAGGCAACAATGCCTTCCCTAAACCTCCAAAGACCCCAACGCTGACCCATGAAGCACTGAAGGGGAGGAAACCAAAAACCAACACAGCCAAACTGTTTGAAAGGATAACAGAGGAGATTTTAAAAAGATTAATAAACTGTTTGGCAAGCTCACACAAGATACAACCAAACAGATAATGGACTTAATAGACACAACAATCAGCATATAGCACACAATAATAAAAAATTTGAGCTAAATAAAATGAGTCAAAGCATGAAGTTTAACAAAGAATTAGAGTACATGAAAAGGCACCAAACAGAAATTCAGGAGATTGAAAATTCTATTGAAAACATGGGCAGCAGAACTGACCAATGTGAGGACAGAGTGTCAGAATTAGATGACAGAGCTGAGGCTGGTGGTTATTTAGCAATACTTTAAAGACAAATGGATCACAGCTCGCAGATAAGCAAAGAAAACTAATCTGAGATTAACAAGAATTAGTGAAAATCAGATGACAGCACAAAATGGCATAAAAAACCTCATTTACAGAAATAATAGAAAACTTTCAAAATACGGGTAAAGAATTCAATATACAGATAAGTGAAGCCTATAGAACCCCAAATAACCATAATCAGAAAAGAACCTCTCCATGGCACATTACAGACAAAATCCCTGAATGACTGAGTCTTAGAAGCTGCTAGAGAGAAGCAGTGAATCATTTGAAATGTAAGTTCATTAGAACTGCAGCTAACTTGGCAACACAAACCTTAAAGGCCAGGAGAGCTTGGAGTGAAGTGTTTCAAGCTCTAAAAGAAAACAATTTCCAACCCAAACTGATAGATCCTGAAAAACTGACTTTGAAAATTGATGGAAAAATAAGATATGCTCATGACAAAGAGTACCAAAAGAAATTCATGACCACCAAACCACACTCCAAGAAACTTAAGGATATCTTAGAAAGAGACAATGGAGCTAATAATGCCAAAAGGTCTAATAGAACGACTACACCAGACAGGATGAGCAGTGAAGTAGATGAGAAAAAGGAAAATGAGTAACCAGGAGAATAACACAGTGGAAGAAGTAATTAGTACATTTCACCAATAACTCTCAATAGGAATGGTCTCCTTCCCAAGCAAAAAGACCCATAATGGCAGAATGGATCAGGAAATGAAATCCAACAGTATGCTGCATACACGGAACACATTTAACTTGAAAAGAAATTCATAGTTTAAATACCAAAGGATGGAGAACAATATTTCATGCAGTGGGAACCCCAAAACAAGCAGGAATAGCTCTCCTACTTTCAAAATAAGTATGGACTTCAAATCAAAACTGATCAGAAGAGGCAAAGAAAGTCACTACATACTAGTTAAGGGAACAATTCAACAGGAAGCAATAGCAATTATTAACATATATGCACCAAGCTTCTTAAAACAATACTGTTGGACACAAAAGATCATCAAAACATAAATACAGTTATAGTGCAGGATCTCATATACCCCACTGTCACAAACAGACAATCAATGAGACAAAAAAATCAACAAAGAAATATTAGAATTAAACAACACCTTCAAATAAATGGACTTAATAGTTATATACAGAATGTTTCACCCAATGACAATAGAATATACACTCCTCTTAGCAGCACATGGACTTTCTCCAAAATAGACCACATACTAGCCAATAAAGCAGGCTTAAATAAGTACAAAATAATCAGAATTATCCCCTGTAAATTGTCAGATCATAGCACAATGAAACTAGAAATTAATAGCAAAAGAAACCACAAAATTATTCAAATCTTAAAAATTAAACAACACACTGTTAAGTCATCAGTAGGTCACAGAAGAAATCAAGGAAGACATTAGACAGTTCCTAAACTCAAATGATAATGCCAGTATCAGAACATACCAGAACTTCTGAGCCACAGAGAAGGCAGTTCTAAGAGGGAAATTTATAGTTGTGAATTCCCACATCAAAAAACAGAATGAGTCCAGAAAATAATATGGTGATACACCCTAAGTTCCTAGAAAAACAAGATCAGTCAAATCCACAGCTAGGACAAGAAAGGAATTTATAAATATCAGAACAGAAACTAATAAAGTTGAGAGTAAAAATAATACAAAAATAACCCAGTGAATTAAAGAGCTGGTTCTTTGAAAGAATGAACAAAAGAGGCAAATCCTTAGCCAATTGTACCAAAAAAAGGAAAGAACAAATCAATGCAATTAGAAATGAAAAAGGTGAAATCAAAACAGACACTGCTGAAATCTAGATTATTAGCAACTACTTTAAAAAAAACCTGTACTCCAATAAATAAGAAAATTCAGAAGAAATAGACAGATTCCTAGGTACATATAAAATACCAAAACTGAATCAAGAAGATTCAGAAACAACTCCAGGCACATTGAGCTATCTGATCTATAATAAAGGGGACAAAATATTAGGGGGACAGATGGCCTCTTTAATAAATGGTGGGGCAGGGGATTTAGCTCAATGGCATAAGCGCCTGCCTGACAAGCATGAGGTCATGAGTTCAATCCCTGGTATCAAAAAAACAAAACAAAACAAAACAAAACACCCCAATAAATAAATGGTGCTGGAAAAGCTGGCTATGCACATGCAAAAGACTGAACTGAGACCCATATCCCTCACTATGTGCTAAACTAAAATCAAAGTGGATCAAAGTTCTAAATGTTAAAATATTACTTAATTTAATTTTTAATTTCTGTATAGTTTCTTATGAAAAATTTTTAACATATCAGTTGTGGTCTGTTCTATAAACATTCCCATACTATTTTCTTTAGTGCTTATTTGCATCAAAGAAACTTGGATTGTGTTTGTTTGTGTTATATAACCACCAGGCCAATTTTAACACCTGCCTTTTCTATAGCTGATTTTTTTCTAATTTTATTACTATTTTAAATAAATGTTAGAATCATGCTTTTTATTGCCTACTTTCCAAACAAATCCTAAGTTGTTTACTAAAGAAAAGTGAAAGCAGAAACACTTAATATGCTGGAAGATAAAATAGGTAAAACTCTTGAAGACACAGGTATAGGTTAAAACTTTTTGAACAGAACCTCAATTGCACAAGAAATCAACACATGGGATTGTATCACATTCAAAAGCTTCTGCACAGCAAAGGAAGCAATGGAGTGAAGAGATGACCTCGAGACTGGGGCAATATTTTTGCCTGGTATACCTCAGACAGAGTTAATATTTACACTTTATAAAGAACTCAAAAAACTAGACCCCAAAATGAAGACCCAATCAAAAAAACCAGGTAACTGAAAAGAATAGACACTTCTCGGTAGTGCAGATGGCCAATAATAGTACAGGAAAAAATGTTCAGCATCACTGACCATTAGAAAAATGCAAATTAAAACAGCACTGAGATTCCATCTCACTCTAGAAAGAATGGTCGTCATCAAGAATCGAACAAACTGCTGGCGAGGCCTCATGGAAAAACGTACCTTCCTGCCTTGCTGGGAGAAATGTAAACTACTGCAACTACTTACACAAATCAACATATAGATTCTTCAGAAAACTGAAACGAGAAATTCCATTTGACCTATTTCTCTTCTAGATTCTTCCCCCAAAAGTTAAAGATGTCGTATGAGAGTGACACCCATGTTTATGCCCATGTTTATAGCAGCTCACAATAGCTAAATCCTGGAAGTAACTTACATCTAGAAACAGATAAATGAAGAAAATGCAGTATTTATACACAATAGAGTAATACTTTGCCATAAAAAAGATCAACTTGAATTGTTTGGGGGATGCATCTTCAGACCACAAGGTTGGGAGGGATAAATCATGCCCATGCTTAAATACCATGTCATTTCTCTTATACAAGAAAAGTACAGTTGAAATAAAAAGCAAGTAGTAAAGATAAACAATATGAAATAGGCAGACAGATCTTTTGCAAAAGAAGGGGACCAACAGATGGAGGGAGAAGGGAGGAGGGGAGGGGCAGGGGTGAAAACAGAATTAAGATGAACCATGTCCACGCACCAACCCCCCTAAGGATTGTGATCATGTTCTGCAGACACAGACTCAAAAACTAAGAAGTGAATGAAAACGAAATTGGTCTTCTAACAAAGAAATACTTTATAAATTAATAAAGCAAAATGTACATAGGGCCGAAGTCTGCAAAATGCTGCCAGGAAAAACCAAGACCCAGCTAAGGGAGACACACACTGGGTCCCCGAGGTGGAGCGCAGCTGTTGGTCCTCCTGACACTGGCCCATGGATTCAATGGACTTCAATAGAAAGCCAAGATGGATGTTTTATTGATATAAAGAATATGCTCTTAAAGTTATGTGGAAAGTCATAGAAGATGGAATTGACGAATCTTTAAGAGAAAGAAGCAGCAGCAGAAAGCTGGCGGCATCACACTGTCAATTTCAGACTTGGCAGGAAGCGGGTGGGGTCACCAGGCGTCCCCTCATGCTCACAGTCCTGCACGGGGCGAACCCAGCTCCTGTCCAGTGCAAAGAGGAGGCGTGGTGAAGACAGTCCTCTCAGCAGATGTGCTGGAAAAATTGGACAACACTTCAACCAAACAAATAAATGCAATCTTGGTCCATTCTTCACGTCTTCTATGAACATTAACCCAAGTGAGACCTTAGAGCTAAGCACAGAACATGAAACTATGTAAAGTTCTTAAAGAAAACACTGAGGAAGATTTTTGCGTCCTGGACTTGATGGCTGTAACTCCAAAAGCACACTTTATAAGAGACCAAAAACATGAGCTAATAATTCTCAAAAGTAAAAACCACAGCTTTGCAGATTACAAACCACTGCAGCCGGGAAAGGTGTTTGCCAGCCACGCATCCCGCAACAGACCGGGATCCAGACATGCAAAGAACTAAAAGCCAACAGGGGGAATAACCCAAAATAGCCAAGTCCCCACAGGAAATGTGTGGGGCACCCTGAGGAAATGACCCCCTCTGTGGCCCTTGGGAAGATGCAGGAGACGCTCCTCACACCTGTGGAGAGGCCCCAAGCAGACGCCAGACGGACACAGCCCGGGTGTCACACGCTGCTGACGGAAATGCAGAGGCAGCTGACCCCCAGGGCACTGCTCGCTCGCTGGTGACGAATTTTACAAGTGCTTAGGGCCCAGAATTCCTGTTCCACAGCCGCGGGTTCTTCACCGGGACAGTCTTCTCCCAGGGGCACCATCTCTCTTTGGACTCATTTTTGGTGATTGTCATTGGGAGCAGATGCTGCTGGCACCGAGCACCTGGAGGACACAGCTGCTGTGAGCGTCCTACAGGGCACAGACAGACCCCAGATGGAGCCTTAGCTGGCTCAGACTGATGTGCTGAAGTTGGAGAGCTCTGCCCCGAGAACCGAAAGCACGGGCGCAGAGAAGCCTGTGCAGGAACGCTTGCCACAACTCTGCTGCTCGTCATGAGGTCCAGAAAAACCCACACACCGCTCACCTCATGCAGATGAAAGTATGTGGTAGTCAGGGGTTGTGCAGAGAACAATTAGAATCAGGACACAGAGTTTATAATATTATTTTTATGATGGTCAGCCATAGTTAACACAAGAAAATGCAGGAAATCTATCCACAACACCGAAGACATAGACTATTTAATCAAGGGCCTAAATTCCACAGCAATGTCCCACAGGAGTCCAGATGAAAACCCAGAGCTTCTGACAATGCCTCCTACGAGTCCAGCTGGAGGTCTAGAGCCCATAAGAAGGACTCACGCCAGTCTCTTATAGATCTGTGCTGGGAAGGCCCAGAGGTCAGTGGTGGAAGCTAGGAAGTCTAGGCCAGCAGGGTGAAGGAGCTGTGCTGATAGGTCGAGGGTTCTATGCTGGAGCCGAGAAGTCACACTCACAACAAACACCAGGGCTGTCCTGAAAAGCACCACAGCCATCCTCAGCGACATGGAGGCCCCGAGCTCCTCTGACGACAAGCATAGTCGAGTACATGCCAGGAGACCAGTATGACGAGTTCATCCTGGAGACCAAGCGGCACACGTCTTCCCCTCCGGAGCCAGGAAGCAATGCTCGCTGTGAGGGCCAGAGCTTCTCCAGGAGAACCTAACGGCTCAAACAGCAACACGTAGGAGAACCCACAACACCTCAACGTCTCAACACCATAACGCCTAAATGTTCCTCCCTCTCCTTCTCCACGTCTCCATGTATGCTGGCAACCGTCCTCAGGTGAAACATCTCCGCTCAGCGCCACGCTGATGTAATCCAGCTGGCGTTAGGTTGAACACCAGTTCTCGATCCATAACAAAGTACAAAGGGCAACACACTGCAGACTTGCTACCACGTGCAAAGGGCCAGTGGCGACCAGCAGCACTGTGGTGGATCTCAAGGATGTGCTGGGTCATGGACACACCTCAGAGGGTCGCGTGTGGGGAGGTTTGTCACCTATTATATCTCAGAAAGACGTGACCCAGCGAAGAGCAGAGTCATGCATGACAAGCACCAGGCAGGGGGCAGAGACGGGCTCTTCGGGTGGGAGGTTTTCGGTATCCTTTGTGTTGATGGCTTCGTGAATCCGGGTCTGTGTTAGTATCCATAGAGCTGTGAATCCCAAGTCTTTTTTACCTGTGTGTTAGTCTGAAATGTCAACGATTCATTTAAAAACTTGAAACTCCCTTAAACCACAGGAAGAAATCTGCAACAGCTCTGAAGCACAAAAGATTTTGGGTATACAAGGAACCTCAGTGACTCAAAAAGCAAGTGCAGTAAAATGGCAAACGCACAACCAAGAACACCACAGGAGACACGAGTGGGAACATGAATGGGAAAAGAAAGGCGGAAAAAGACTCAATGTCATTTACTAACCAGAAAATAAAAGTTAGGTTATAATGAGAAAACCATGCATATTCAGTTGACTGCTGAAAGCTAATCTGATGATCACGGGTAGGAAGGTGTGGAGTAGCTGGAATTCTCAAATACTTGTGTCATAAGAATTAGTTGGCAGAGGTCTCTTTGAGAACTTCTGGGCACTTCCTGTTCCCCTGCTGAATAACTGAAGTTTATCCTCAAAAAGACACATCTAAGGAGCTGGGCGTGGCGGCTTATGCCTGTATTCCCAGCACTCAGGAGGCTGAGGCAGGAGGATCGTTGCCAGTTCGAGGCCAGCCTGGGCTACAAAGTGAGCTCAAGGATAATGTGAACTGCATAGCAAGACCCTGTCTCAAAAAAAACACACAAAAAAAGACACATCAAAAATAAAATTAAATTAAAACATCAAAAAGACACATCTGTCTCCTGGCCCCTGGAAACTACAGTGGTGACCTTTTCTGGCAAAGGGATCTTGGTGGGTGAACTTGGTAAGAGACCCTGGGATACAGCTATCTCGCAGCTGGAGCCACCCGAAGTCCAGCGACATGTGTCTGCGTGGGAAGAGGACATGCTGGGGATCCGGAGGCCAAGCCGTGCGGAGGGGGAGGTGGAGAGGCAGGGAGCCCCCAGCAGGTGGAAGGGGTAGCATGCTGCCCTCGGAGAAGCCTGGCCACACACCCCATGCAGCCAGCCTCTGCTGCCAGGTGCCACCGGTGTGCGGCAGACACAGGAAGCCAGCACGCTCGCCGTGCCCAGGCTGCTGTACGTTTGTGAGGACTGGTGGTTCTGCCCTCAGGCCGAGTGCCCGCTGCAGACATTCCATTCACATGTTACTGTAGGCCACGGTGAGGGGACACGTCCCATCATGACTGGACCCAACCTGTGAAACTAGAGAAATAGCTTTCGCTTCTCCAGGAACGCGCTGGTGTCTTCCCTCCAGCTCTCCCCTGCCCCATCCTACGCTCTTTTCACTAAGAAATAAGGTGCCGGCTGCATCTTACAAACCTCTCTCTCCACTCACGTTCCCACCTGCGTGCACTGTTCTGGACACTCTCACCCAGCCCACAGCACACCAGGACTTGGCGTCCAGCACTCGGTGAAACTCAGTGTCCACGGCATGAACCAGTGGGGACAGCGCAGCCTCCCTTGCTGGCCAGGTGGCATGGGTACTGCACGGGGCACGAGTGAGTGTGACCAGCAGGCACTGACAGGACGGGAACACAGGGCTCCGAGGGGGGCGGGGCAGTGCAGCGTGGAAGACGTGGGATGGGGGTACCAGGATGGCGCTGGCTCTCTGTGCACACACGTGTGAGGGGCTGCTTCACACAGCGCAGGGACAGCAGGGACGGTGGTGGCCTCCTCCCCTGACTCTGCCCCGTGGCACATGGATGGGGGTCTGCATCTTCCACTGTTGCCCAGGGATTTCTTTGAAAATTTCTTTAAAAAAATCTTTGCCATGCTAAGGGCCCCCTGAAAAGAATAAACACTGTAAATTTATTTTAAAGTGGGATTTTTTGGTGCGTGATTGCAGAACATGAAGGAACCCACGAGTGGGCACAAAGACAGCAGAACGCTCTCCGGGGGGGGGGGGCAGGATGGTGCATTCCCGACGTTCTGCATCACCCTCGGCAGCCAGAACCCTGGCGCGGGGGATGCGCTGGGGCCCGCTCCGCGTGGTATTTCCACTGCGCTCTGCTCTCCTGGGAGGAACGCTGGTCACAGGCCAGCGTATTGTCCTCCGCTTTCGCTGATGACAGCAACCACAGTCTTGCCCCGGCTGTGGGAAGGTCCACTTGGGAGGTGGAGAATGCACACACGCAAACACGCAGTGCACACCCACGCACACACACCCACCCCGTGGCCACGGACCTGTTGCCGTCATGCCAAACTCTGCCGCCGGACCATGGACCCTGCTGCTTGCCTACTTCCCCTTTGGCTCTACCTAGTTTTTAAAATTTTTTTCAAATTTTAAAATGAAAAAATAATAACGATGATACAGAATTTCAAAACAAAATTATAGGAGATTAACCACAGTTAACGTATTGTGTATTATCTTAAAAGTAGTTGCGCAGATCACAGGACATAGGCATGAAAAAAAGGAACAAGCAGAGAAAGAACAAACCTTTTTGACGAGCTAACAGATCAGCAGCATAGTTATCTACCTTGTGTGCATATATAGAATCTTTCCCTTTCTTACTTTTCTCCCTTCCCCATCCCAGCTGTTCTTACTTGAGCAGTTCTTTCCCTTTCCCTTTCGCAGTATCTTTTGGATCTTATTTACTGTTTCAGTTTTTTACACTAGGCAGACAATAACGATATTTACACTTGCGAATCCGATTTATTTCACTTATAAATATGGTCTCAAGTTGCTTCCATTTGCCTATAAAAGAGTCGAGTTTCTGGCTTGAGTCTTTATGGCCGAATAGTATGCCGTTGTATGAAAATGCCACATCTTTTTTATCCATTCCACATTTGATGGGCATTTGGATTGTTACCCATTGGGGTCATTTCATAACTGAGACCAACACCCTCAGTAATGCCAATTACAAAAGCACTTTTAAGTCCTGATTCCTCGAAGCCTTTTTTAACTCTCTAAACACAGAGTACTGCAGACTTTCCAGGCGGGGCTCTTGTCCTTGTTGACACATAACAGGACAGTTAATTCCCCGGCTGTTTAGCTTCTTGGGCCAGCTTTTGTGTGGGAGTAGAAGTGGTGGGAAGTCGCCCAGAGGTTTACGGGGCTTGTGTCCTGCCGCAGCAGCGGTGAGGGGCAGAAGCATATGTGGGAGCTGTAGAAGCAGCAGAGGCGGCGCCCCCAGGAAAACCGGGAGGCCGAACACGCGGTGCTCCATCTGCCCGCCTGCCAAGTGTTGTCACAGCATCCCAGCAAAGACACAGGTGTGCAAGACAGAGCTAGGAGCGCGGGGCTCCTTGTGCAGCAGTTTGCCTATCTTGTCCCAGTCCTCCACAGCGAGCACAGCCCCCTCAGGATACCCAGGGCAGCGGTCACGGGCTTCCAAAGAGAGCTGCACCACACTGTTCTCGGAGGTGACACGGCCCGCCTTCCTAAGGAGGAAAAGCGGTGCTGCTTTGTGGTTCTGCTGCACTTCAGACAGAGAGTTCCCCACTACTGGCCTGGTGAAGGCGTTTACTGAAGAAAAGGAGGTAAGGCGAAGTGCACATGCAACAGGGCCGTGTCCTACCCTCCACAGCAGACGTCTCCACTGCAGAGTCTCTGCTCAGGCACCAGGCTGTTGGGTCTGTACCGAGACCTTCAACCCCCCAGCGGGCACACAGCGAAGGCTCAAAGGAATGAGACACGTGGCATGGCCTTTAGGGCTGCAGGAGTAAAATCCTCGGCAGAGCTCCTAACTCTGCTAGCCAGCAGCCGACTGACACTTGGCAGCCTGTATTTAATCAGAACAAGCAAGGAGTTGAGTGGACAATGGAGGAAACCTGAGCAGGATCTGGGGAGGGGTTCAAGGACCCCTCAGAGCAACAGATGATGCTAATTAAGGGAAACTATCCAGAAGGTCTCCAGGTGGCCTTAGCTGTGCCCTGTCTTGCCCCCTGAGGTGTCTCCTTGTTCTCAGTTCCATCATGCCTGGGCCACGCCACAGCCCTGCGCGATTATTCAGCTTTAATGACTCTA
Organism: Dolichotis patagonum; assembly: GCA_004027295.1. Classification (NCBI taxonomy): domain Eukaryota; kingdom Metazoa; phylum Chordata; class Mammalia; order Rodentia; family Caviidae; genus Dolichotis; species Dolichotis patagonum. The sequence continues at coordinate 37,479 of PVJX010010217.1, forward strand.
ACGGTTTCCAAGATTGAGCTACTACAAACTGTGCTGCTATAAACATGGGTGCACATATATTGCTGTGGTATGATGTTTTCAGTTCTTCTGGGAAGATACTCAGAAGGGGAATAGCTGGGTCCGAGTTTTGTGAAGAATGCCCGCGCTGATTTCCACAGTGGTTGCACCAGTCTACATTGCCACCAACAGTGGAGAAACGTTCCTTTTTCCCACAGCCCGGATAGCATTTGTTCTTGGTTGATTTCTCAGTGGCAGCCATTCTTTCAGTAGTGAGGTGGAGTCTCAGTGTTTTTTTAATTTGCATTTATGGAGTGATCAGTGATGTTGAACATTGTTTCATATATTTATTTTCCATTTACATTTCTTCATCCAAGAAATGCATGCTCATCTCAGATGCCTATTTTTGGATTGGGTCTTTGAATTTGGGGGGTCTGATTTTTTTCAATTATTTATATGTTCTAGATAGAATTCTTTTGTCTGAGGCACAGTTGGCTAAAACTTTTTCCCATTTTGTGGGTTTTCTTTTCATTCTATTGGTGATTTCTTTTGATGTATGAAAATTTTTAATCAGATGAGATCCCAGTTGTTGATTCTTTGAAGTACTTTCCATGCAGTTTGCATTTTGTTCTTGAACTCTTTGCCTACTCCTTTTGTTTTAATATTTAGGTATTTGATCTATTTTGACTTTGGCTTAGTACATCGTGATAGACATGTCTAGTTTAGTGTTTGGCATGTGGAAAGTCAATTTTCCACCACCATTTATTAGAGAGTCTATCTTTCTTCCAGTGAACATGTTTGGCCCTTTGTCAAAGATAAAGTGACTGTGTGTTTGGAGTTGTGTCTGCATCTTCTATTCTGTTCCACTGATCTTCAGGTCTGGTGTTTTTTTTTGGCCAGTACCATGCTGATTTTATTACCATAGTTTAGTAGTATAATTTCAAGTCTGGGATTGTGATACCTCCTGCCTTGCCTTTGTTGCCCAGGATTGCCTTTGCTATTCTAGGTCTCTTCTGGTTCCAGATGAATTTTAGGAATGTTTACTCTAGATCTGTGAGGTGTGTTAATGATATTTTGATCAGGATTGCATTAAATCTGTATAATAGTTTTAGGAGTATGGCCATTTTCACAGTGTTGGTTCTTCCTATCCATGAGCAAGAGATATCTTTCCATTTTCTGATATCCTCTTCAACCTCCTTTTTCAGAGAACTGTAGTTTTCAATGTAGAGGTCTTTTATATCCTTTGTTAGATTGATTCCTCAATATTTCAGTTTTTTGAATGCTATTCTGAAAGGTGTTGTTTTCCTAATTTTTCTCTCAGTGAGTTTGTTGTTTCTGTACAAGAAGGCTATTGATTTCTGATTTTTGAGTTTATATCCAGCTACACTGCTGAATTTGTTTAACTCTAGCAGTTCTTTGGTAGAGTTTTTGGGGTCTTCTATGTAGAGTATCATGTCATCTTCAAATAATGATAAATCATCTTCTTCCTTTCCTATCCTGATTCCTTTTATTTCTCTTTCTTGTCTAATTGCTCTGGCTCATGTTTCCAGAACTATATTGAATAGAAATGGTGACCGTGGACATCTACTTAGCTTTTAACGAGCTGTGCTCCCAGCGTTTTTGCTGGGCATGCGAGAACTGCATGTGCACCTCACCTGAGCGCAGTGGGGTGGACTTGTGTTGCCTGAGGCAGAACGAGTCCACATGCTGACCCAGATGGAGGATGGGAGAGAGGGAGGAGGAGGAAGATGTGGGCGTCCACAGCTGGTTTCTAGAAGCACGAGGCCACAAGGAAGTGTGTGGAGGAAGCGTTTCCACCTCCCACCTCAGCTGCTGAGCCACTGGAAAAAGAGATGGACCTAGATTGAATCCGGTGGATGCTTTCTGCTGCCTTTCTGTAGGCAGTGCCATCACTGGGGTTTCCCAGCCCACCTCCAGGGAGGTATCCTGGGGGTGTCATCCAGGGAGGGAGTGGAGTGTGCAGAGGACTGCGAGGGTCACACCAGACTCCACGCAATGCTCAGAGGGCACCACGGGACACTGCGGTGTTCACACCTGTAAGCCACTGAGGCCGTAAAGTCAGCACTGTGGTGGGGAAAAGCACCAGAGAAACATGGGGAGTCCAAGGCCAGCCACACCCCTGTCTGCCGTGGCCTGGGCTCCTCCCCTACGTGACCAGGTCTGGGTGCCCCCACCTGGGAATTGTGACCACTGAGCCCAGCCCTGTGAGCACACCTCACTGTTCAGACTATGTCCATCCACAGCTTCCCAAAGATGGGTAGCAGGTGACACCTCGTGAGCTCAGCGGAGCCCTTGGAGTCAGTGGCTTCCCCAGGCCCAGGGACAGCCCTGGTGGCAGCCAGTGGGGAGGTCACTTGTGCCTGAGTGTGCACTCAGGAATAGTTACTGGGCACCTGCTGCATACCAGGGACCGTGTCATGGAGGGGCCCGATGTGCCCAGTGACCCACGGTCTCAGCACGAGGGTTACCATCTGCAGCACTCTGGTGGAGGGTGGCACCACCACCACTGTCCACGTCTCACCTGGCCTGGGGGCAGTGGCCGTGGTCCCTCCTGTGATGGCAATGAGGGCAGCACCGCCTGGAAGCCCCACCTCTGGGTATGGACCAGGCAGGGATGAGGATTGAATCTGAGGACCCAGAGACCATGTCATAAACGGGCACATGTCTGCCTGTTCCCACTCACCACACGGTAATAGGAGCCCAGCAGAGAACAGCACTCTTTCTCTCTGTGGGCAAAACAGAGACAGTGTGGAAGTGGGCACTGTGCTGCTCCCCCTGCATCCCCCTCAGTGCCTCCCTTGCTAAGCTGAGGTGTTTAATGACCCCACAACATGGGCTCATCAGGAAAGGAAGATGAATTTGCATCCGTGAAGAGGTTCTCCACAACCCTGGGAGCCTGCTGGGTCTATGACACGTGCTGCCCATGAGTCCTGTCCCAGGGACCCGGGCCCAGCACTGGCCCTCTGTGTGGATGACACAGGGATGGGTCTCCACCTGGGTGTTCAGTTCCTGAGGGTCACAGGGGCCTGGCCAAGAACATGGCCCTCAGCTGTCCCACCAACCCTCTCCCCGTCCAAAGCCCACACTGCGTTTCTGCCTGGACCTGGGCAGCCAGCTGGTCTCATGTTGATGGTTCCTGTTGTCCCCAGCCTGCAAGCCTGATCCAACCTGCTCACTTCCTCTCTCCTGTGGCTCCTCTAGGTCCCCACCTGTGGCAAAGGAGGTAGGGGTGAGGGGTGGGACACAGGCAGCTCCAACGTTCCCTTCCATCCTCCCCCAGCTCCATGTCACCCAAGCCTCTGTCTTTCATCCTCACAGCTGTGTGGAAGCCACACTGTTCGGTTAGTTGGGGCCCGGGTGTGGGAGCAGAAAGTTCCAGCATGAAACTCATCACGTGGCTTGTCAGCACACACTCCTGAAGCAGCTGCCCCCTGGCTGTTGGCCCAGGAAGTTATTTATAATCCAATAACAATTAACAGGTCTTCTGGAAGGATTGATTGCACAGCGGATTGGCTCTTGCTAATGTTCATCCCTGTTCTTTCTGGAACTCTCCACGTGGAGCCACTCCCTCTGCAGAGAACTGCAAAGTGAACCGCCACCAGGGCCCTATTTTGTTATCCAGCACTGGGTACCCCTGTGTCCAGTGGCTAGGACACAGAAGTGTCCTCAAACCTTTATCAAATGATAATGACATAAAAGATAAGCATGCTCCCCATGTGTGACTGTCCCCACACGGGTAAGGCTTGCCCGAGCCTCTGCGTAAGTGGGGTATGCTAAGCACATGGGTCTTGCAGGAGGAACGGTTAACAGACTGCCAGACTCCCGCGAGAGGCCCAAGGGTCGGGCCTGAGTTTTGAGCAAACAGCTCTATGTCAATCACGCTGGCCTCAGTGTCAGCTGCTAATCTGAATACCTTAACTCGATTAGATTAAGCGAGGCCTAGCAGATTAGTAGTCTACCTCTGGGTGTGTCTGGGCGGGTCATGCAGACAAGGCCTTGGGGTCTATATCTGGCACCCCAACTCTTCCTCCCTGGTACTGTTTCCCTGCTCTGCTTCCTGGCTGCCATAAACTAAGCATCTCTGCTGCCCACGCCCTCTGCCAGACAACATGGACTGAACCCACTAAAACCAGGAGCCAAATTAAACCTCTCCTTTAAGTGTGAGTTTTGGGTATTACGTTCCAACCAAGGAAAACTGACAGACACAGCCACATTTACTTGTTTATTTATTCACACGATGCCTTATATCTTAGAAGACTTGAGGTATCTTGCCAAGCACACAGAAAATAGCACTAAACTTATGCATGTAAGGAAAACCATGCTGCAAACGTCAGGCTCAAGCAATGGGTTCCTGAGACACAGGACTTCACAGGATAAGAAGCTGTCCGGGATGGCATGGGCATCGTTGTTTCACGGTGCACAAGGGAGCTGAACAGCATGCTAAGGGCTAGAGGGGCAGCAGCTCCCAGGTGTCAAAGTCCCCATCTTTGCCCCGAGATGGGATCCACAGCTCCTAGAATGTGTCCCCTCTCTGGGTGCATAGGGTGGCTGGAGAGGGGGTGCTTTCTGGGAGCCAGCTTGTCCTGTACCTTGGGGCATACCAGGTCTAGAGGGACTGATCCCCGTAAGAATCCTCAGTGCAGACTGCTAGTTTCCTGAGGCTGCTTAATAAAGTAACACAGACAGGGGTGGGGGGCGCTGACACACAGATGCACTGTCTTGGTACAGAGACCAGAGCCCAGAACACGGTGCAGGCTGAATGCGTCCTATCTCTCCAGCTCTCGTGGTCCACTAATCCCTTGGCTTATGGCTACATCACTCCTTCTCTGTCTGTCTTTACTCCTCTATCTCTGTCATATTGAATTCACTGCCAGTCCAGCATGACCTCATTCTGATTACCTCTGCCATGGGCCTATTTCTAAACAAGGCCACACTCACGAGGACTGGGAGTTAGGACTTCAGTGCAACATCTAGGGACTGGGGACACAATTCAGTCCCTAGCACAAAAAAACAATGCAAGGGTGAAAGCTCAAAGTCAGGCGCCCTCCTGCGTGCCTCCTCCTCTGGGCTGGCAGCACCAGTATCTCGCTGACCCTGGGTGACGCCGGGTGCAGAGGACCAGCGGTGCGTTCGGCATCATGATCACCAGAAGGCTGGGAAGGTGAAGGCAAGAGGGTGTGCAGGACTGGTCGGGAGCTCTGCCTCGGCTCTGCCCCAGCTCATTGACAAGTGAGCCCCAAACCCCACGACACAGAACTGGAGGGCACAGAAACCACAGAGATAGTCCTGGAACCCAGGCCTGCTTCACCTCCCAGGAACGCTGTCTTCTGGAAAAGCTGACCCACATCTGTTGCTGGACCCTTTGCCTGAAATTGATAATCAACTAGTGCTCAGCAGGCCAACCTGCCTCAGGCCCTCCCTCCCTGCCTGGCCTGGGCATAGACAGCCTGTCTTGCGTTGGTGCACTCCCTCGGCTTCACTGCTGCAGGTGCCTTGCTTGTGCACCCTCGGGCCCCCAGGACAGCGCTCTGAGGGCCTGGCTCCTCCTGGGCCACAGTGCACCGCTGTTGGAGGAGCGTGCTTTGGAGCAGTCTCTCCATGCTGAGCAGTCAGGCCAAGCGGTAAGAAGCCCCCCGTCGCGCCCCGGTCTCACGCCCTCTGCCCGGAGCCTGGTGAGTACTCACTTTCCCGGGACACACAGACTTTAAAGACTGCTCACCACTGGGAGTGCTGGCAGATTCCCCTTAACCGGAGGCCGCTTTCATGATATTGTGGCAAATAACAGAGCAGTATCTGGAGACGGGAGAGTAACACCTCCACCACCCGCCTAGGTCCTCCACCAGGCCCTCCTTCCCGCGACGCTTCCGCCCTCCTGCTGTTGTTGTCCCCTGGCTCCCGTGTTGGCCACCTCAGCCAGTCCCGACACGGAGGAGGACTCCTGCAGTCTCGGTTAGGCTGAGGCCAGGGGTGCAGGGGGCTCCCGGGCGGGGTGAACAGGAGAGCAGGCTGCCGAGAACCTTCCTCTCAGTGGCAGGAGTCGCAGAGGCAGTGGTTCACAAAAGCCTCCTTTGTCCCCCACCTGCAGCCAGGCTGGGTGCTCCCCATCCTCAGTGAAGAAACTTTCTGCACGTCTGTGAAAACCTACAGTGTCAGAGCGACCTCCCGCAAGACTGTATTTTCATTTCAAAACGAACATTTTCATCCACACCCCTGACTGCAGGTCAGGAGGCGAGTACCCAGCGACCCCACCACTCCAAAGCCTCTCCCAGAGTTGCTGGGGCATTTGTGTAATTATCCTGCTGTTTCCCTGTTTTAACGACTTTCCCCGGTAGCTCCCTGGGCGTTTTTCTTGGTTAACAGTGTCCCTCGCATTTTGTTTCACAGGACTTGGGGCCGGGGGGCGGTGCTCGGAGCTGGGCCTGTGCCCCACCTTCCCTAAGCTCCTGCCAGGGGCTGCTGGGCAGGAGAAGGCCGGCTGGCAGCGCTGACTGCTGGTTCTGCCTCCTTGACTTGAGGACAGTTGAGTTCTTGGCAGCTTGCCATCCCCGGCACCCGGTCCTTGGTCAGCTGTGTCCTTCTGCACAAGGACGCGCTGTTTGCCAAAATACCTTGGCCACCACTGACCTCGAAGGAACTCATGCAGGGACAGCAGAGGACAGCGGGACAGGCAGCATCCCCTGCTCTGCGTGTCCTTATGTACGGAAGCCGGCTACACGTGGAGCCTCGCGCTGGCTAAATTCCAGATGTGCGGTGCATCTGGGCCTGCGCTGTCTCTGCCCGGACCCTTTGCCCTGTGGGGACACAGCAGGCTGCAATGGCGAGGTCCAGGGCGGCCTCTCTGTGTGGTCCTCCCATTGTCCAGCAGCCCAGGAATGGCTCCAGCCTCAGCGTTAGCCCAGGACACCCACACAGTGCAGAGCTCTGGCCGATTGGGTTGGGAGGAAGTAAACATTTTCTCCCAGACCTCACAATGGCCCCAACAAGGGAGCCTCGGGCTTTCTCTGCTTGATATTTGGAGCAAAATTTGGAGAAGGGAACAGGGAACTTGGTCTTGGCGATAAAGGTTGTAAAGCTTTAGTTCCTAGCAGTAGTGGTACAGATTGAATTGTGTCCCCCACAAAATAGGTCAAGTCCTAACACCCAGCACCTCTACGTGCAGCCTTATTTGAAGCTGCAGATAAAACAAGGTAAAGTGAAAGGAAGCTGGGCTGAGCTGGGGGGCTTTTGTCCATATGACGGTGTCTCACGGACAGGAAAGGACCTGCTCAGCTTGTCTGCCTGCAGGAAGACCAGTCCCTCCTGATTTCCAGCGCTCCACAGCCCCTGGCTTGACTCAGCTGCTACCAGTGCGAGGCCTGTGTTCCCTGTCCTTGCAAAAGGTCAGAACGCACCTCTGCCTGGACATCCTGACCAGGACTTTCCCGAAGGAGCGGCGCCCACGCTCAGCCTCTCTCGTGCCACACAACGGTGTGAGCCTTTAGTGTCCTGTTCACACTGAAGAAGGAGAAGAAAGAGAAAGTTCCACGCATCAGCCACAGAGGAAGCCTGGATCCAGGCCTGCAGAGAGAAAGCAAATGGCTTCTTGTTGGCAGGTCTTCCTGGAGGACAGAGAGGTGGCTCCCATGGCACCTGTGCGTCCCCCAAAGCCTCACACACTCAAGCGGGGCCTTTGGGAGGTGACTGGATCCTGAGCTCAGAGCTGACTGCTGTTAGGAGGCAGAGCCGGCTTGGATGAGTCGGTCACTTCCTGTCTGCCATGCAGTCGGCAGTTTTTCCTCTGCCAGGTCCCGCTGCCATGCTGCCCTGCCTTTGAGCCAACTGACCATGGACTGAAACCTCCACAAACTGTGAGCCAAAAAAAGCCCCTCCTTCCTTCAATTATGGGTATCGTGTCAGAGATTGTGTCTCAGCAACAAGAAAGTAACTAAGACACCTGTGGACTAAATCTTCTCACTCAGGGGCTTTCCAGACTTGGGGGTGCTGAGCTCTGTGGTGACTTCCATGCTTTCTGAGCTGAGGCTGGAAAGACTGGACTGCCTGGGGGTTCTCGGGGCTCAAGACCATGACTGCATTGCAGACCCCACTGTGCACAATGCGGACAAGGTGGCTTCCCTGACCCTGGGACAGTCTAAGATGCCAGCGAACACCTGGAACTTCGAACAGTGCCTAACCTTTTGTGCACTGTGCTTTTCTAAACAGAAACATAGATGAAGACATCTGACCTGTTGATTAGGTGCATTAGGGATTAACCACAACTGCTCACAGTCCACGTGTGAGGAAATAATAAAATAGAAAATTTATAACGATATACTGGCGTGAAAGTTAGGTGAACGTGGTTTCTCTCTCTCCCTGATGGATGCTCACCTTTTCACTTGAGGCAGGTGCTTTGTGGCCCTGCCCTGGTGCATCCAGCTAGACAGCCTCCCCGGCCCCTGGCTGAGGCATTTTGGGTAAAACATGGGCCACCACAGTGAAACTGCAGCAGGCACGTGACGGTCAGTCTGGTAATGGACACAGATGCTCAGTGACAAGCAGGCTGGTGACACCCCTGGGGTGGACATGCCGGACATAGACTTGAGTCACATCTGGCAGGATCGATCGAGACTGTCATGCAATTCAGTTTAAAAAGTGGGAGTTGTTTCTTCCTCGGATTTTCCACCTAATAATTCTGGGCCACAGTTGACGCTGGATAACGGGACCATGGAAAGCAAACGTCACATATGCATGCAGGACCTCCGGTGGCTGGCAGGAAGCGTCAGACTCTCCTAGGAGCTCGGTCCCCAGTGGGACTGGGTTCTCTTCCCAGATCCTCTGCTTCACCCAGGCCCTCCTTCAACGCAGCCTTGTCCCCGGTGGCGGGGGACAGACAGCAAAGGGACCACATGAGGGAAGTGCTCTGCCTGAAAAACCAGCTTCCTCTCTCTGCACACCCACCCAGCCAGGCTTCAGAAACTGCCCAATCTGAGAGAGCAAGAGAGAGAAGAGGCAAACCAAGGCAGACGGGGCTCTACGCCATCTCCCTTCCCTGCTGGCTGCATGGCCTGCCGACCCATCGTCCACGTCCACGCCCGTGTTCACAATCCCCCGGCCCTTCCAGGCTCAGTGAGTTGGTGACGTGTGAAATCTAATTAGAGGACACTTTATACATTTGGTGCTTCCTATGTTCTACTGGGACAATGATCAGTCCATGAGCCAAATTGTTGACTACAGACTGCATTAAAGTTTCCCCATTTGGGGAATATGTGACTAATTATTGTAATCATCTTCCGTTAATATGCACGCCTGGCTCTTTGTGTTGTACAAATATGATAGCAAGCTTGCAGGATGGAGTCACCGGAAGTCACCACAGACAAAGACAAGCCATTGTGAACATGTTTTATTTCGAACATAAAATACTTTCAACTTTTGATACCATGCCTCGGCCCTGAAATCTGCGGTGCTGTTTTTCCTAGAAGAGCTTCAGAAATGGTTCCACCTGAGCAAGTTTCATAACTAGGGTGCTCTGGCCCAGAAGGCTGCTCCCCCTCTTCCTCTTCAAGACATGGGGTGCTTTTTCCTCCTCTTGGGAGCAGTTTCCACCCATGCTGGCCCTGCATCTACACTTTCCATAGTAAAAGCTGCTCTGGACACCCGGTGCTTCGCAGACGGCTGTCCCGTCTGTGAGGAAAACACGCCGAACCCCATTTTACAGACGGTGACATGCAGCTTGGGGACACACAGCCGAAGAGCAAAGCTGCAGAGCCACGCAATCCATGCCTCTGGCCCTAAGCCAAGGCCATCACCCCTTTTTCATTCAGTCCCGCTGTAACTCCCAGGACCTGGGCGAGTTTGTGTAGTGAGAGGCCGGAAGTGAGCCCTATACCTGCTCCAGGTCCTGTGCTCAGAGCCCTGGGAGTCGGGGGCTGTGAACCCCACCCTCTCATGGCCAATGGGGGGTCAGGGCTGCTGTGCCCTGATCTGTGCCCAGCTTTCTGATGCCAGCCTGGCACCAGGCTGTGGGAACTGGGCTTGGCTGGGCACTCGTTTCAAAGGGTAAATATGTTCCATCAAGGTCACGCTTATTTTTCTCAGGGTCTTACAATCATTCGCTTGTCAGACATAATTTTTAAAATAATTCTTAAGTACCATATCTAGCACCACGTTTCTCTAGAAAGAAAACCACTCACTTTTTGGCTACTTTGATCACAAAGCGGCAGGCCACTCTGGGGGCAGTGTCCCTGTGTGTGGCCCTGCTGGGCAGGGCATGGGCTTGCTCCCTACTGGCTTCCCACTCTGAGCACCCGACCTCAGGCTGGTGACCACAGCTTGGCTGTGCGAGCCAAAAGCTTGGGAAGCCCCGAGGGTGAGGAGCGGGCCTGGTTGGGACTGTCCTGCTTCTCAGGCTGGCTCCTTCTCTTCCAGAGAAGCCAGGGGCTTGGGTTGCTTTCTGCTGTCTACTACGGGTGACTGGCTCCACTCGGTCACACTCGTGGGCAAGGTCACAGCCTCTGGAGCAGGCCAGGGAGAGGCTACAGGGCAGGCAGGAGAGCTTCGCACACAGGGTGGACCCCACCAGGCCAACCATCTTTCCTTTCTTTCTTTTCTTTTTTCGGTACCGGGAAGTGAACTCATGACCTCGTGCTTGCCAGGCAGGCACTATGCCACTGAGCCATATGCCTGGACCCCAACCATCATTATCTACATCTTCCTCACCCATGCTCTACGAGCAGAGTCTCCTTTCAGGAAAGCAGAGGTTTCGAGCCTCTTGTGTGACAATCACAGCGGGGAGGGGACTCTGCATAGGCTTCGGGACACCCAGTGTCACCACTCCCAATCTATCAGTCAAAGGCACTGCTGTGCTCACAGCTAGGCTTAGCAGATGGCGAATGTGCCGAGCCAGCAGGCTCTGCCCTGCCCTCCGCTCTACCTGGACGGCACCTCTGCCTCCATCCTGGGAAGATGTGTGGGGCAGGTGCAAAGATGAACCAGGTGGGGCTGGCCGTGTGAGCAGAGAGGAAAGGACCCTTTCATTCACGTCAGGATTGGAGATGGGCTGAGATGGAAGTTCTCTAAAAGTGAGGAGGGAAAGGAGAAACCTGCTGGAAAGGAGGGGCAGGGGTGGAGGGGAAGGAACAGGGTGAGGAGGAGCAGGAGGAGGAGGAGGAGGAACACATAGGAATGGTTGATGAACTGAGGGGGTGAGGAGGTGGCAGCCTGTGGGAGCTGTTCCCATTTTCAGCTGCACTTCTGGCCTCTGTCTATGAGCTTGGTACACCATAGATGTCCCTGAGTGTGGGAGTAGAGTGGTCCTACTGTTGGAGGAGTCACCAGATTCAGGGTCCTGTGGAATTTCAGATTTTTGGTGTCCTAAACAAATCACTGGAGAAGACTTGGGGAAAAAGATAGTGAAGTTTTCATTTATTAAAGGTAGGAAAAGTTGTATGCCCTGCAGAGTGAGATGGGCTACTGGGAGAGTTCACAGTGGACCTGAGCTTAGTGCTGGTGGTGGTTGTTGAAATCTTTTTCTCTCTCACTGTTCCTCCTGACAGCACATCTAGGCCGTCCTATCAAAGACCTGCTTGATTTTGCACCAGGAGATTTTGCACCAGATTGCACTTTCGGATTGGCCCCAGGTGCAGGGCTGATAACTGCTCTGCACATGGGTCCTGACAGGCCACGCCCCCTTGGCCAGCTGGTTTGCCCTGCCCTAACTTCCTACCTCAGACTATGTGCTTAATAGCATTCCAAGTTCTAAACTTCTCTGACTCAAACTTAATAATAAGTAATAGAAAGGGGAGCAGTAACATAAACAATAAGGACATGTCCCTGGAGTTTTATGCACACCCCTTTTTCATGTCTTAGAATAGTCGTCTCATATTTAGTACTGTGACTCTTCATAAACATGTATGGTCCGCTTAACTGTCTTCTTGTTTCCCTGAAATGAGTTTCCATTGGCCAGTGTCCAGATGCAACCTGAATTTCCTAAATTCTGTCACGCTCTGGGTGCAGCAGCTTCTCCACAGCTCTCTGATGCACAGATCCAGTCCTGGAGGGTCCTGGTGGAAGCTCACCCAGCCATTCCCATCCACCCTGAACTCATGGCCATGGCAGTGTGACCGCTGCTGCTGCCTCTGTGGTCCAGGAGGAGAAGAAAAGGTTCAGCGTCCAGCCCAGAGCCGAAGCACAGGGAGGTGTGGAATTAACCCTGGGCCCCAGGTCCTGGTGGGGGCTGTGTTTAGGAGCTCTGGCTTCATGCAGGACAGGGTCCTCCCCCTGTAACCATGCGGTCCCAGAACAGCTGTGACAGGGCAAGTGCTCCGGGCAGCACCTCAGGAAGGACAACCGCCCCCTGACTTCAGCACTGCCCAGCCTTGAAAATTAAGTTAAAACCTAAGCTGATGATCTGCAAGGCACAGCGGGCGGCCAGGACATCCGGGAAGCCTGTGGCTGTGGCCCAGCCCTGAGCCTGCACTACAGCAGGGGCGGAGAAGTAGCACAGCGGTTTCCTTGGGGAACTGGGACCCCCACCCCACTGCACTGCTGCCTTTTGTTGTATGCAACTCAGCTCCTCATTTGCTCTAATTTTCCTTCTCTCTGTCTCCCTCATTCACGTCTCTTACTAATTGGAAGGTCTGTAAAACGAAGTTCTCTTTGGCAGCTTTTCCTTTGGTCATTTTGTTTTCTTTTTCTTTCTTTCTTTCTTTTTTCCTTTTAATAAAAGGAGTTTTCATTAATTCAAACGAGAGTTAACTTTTCTCCAAAAAATACCCACATACATCTATTGGTGCACAAACCGATTTTTAAAATAATATTGTTACGGCACAGAATGGTTCCTAAGCGAACATGACTGGTAATAGAAATATCTTGCAGTATAAACGCAGATGTCTTCTGCATCATTTTTTGGAAAATAAAATTATGCAAGTTTTAAATTAGCAAATGAAACCACCGCGTCCAGGGAGGTTGTTTTCCAAATATGCCTGAAACCTGTCAGAATTTGCGCTCCTGGAGCCAGCAGATGTGGGTCCGAGCTACCATCACTATCAGTTTCCAGACAAAGGTTATCTGTGCACTATATTCAATATAGAATTTTCAAATTTTGAAACATTTTATTATTTCTGTAATGGCTATTGCCGTTTCTAACAGACACCCTGTCAGAAGGCTTAAAAAATGTATGCTTTGGTTCATGCAAGGAGAAAAAAAACAAAGGTCAAAACTTTTAAAATGTCACTTCTTCTGCAGTTTTGCATAGAAAATACGGCCGAGCAGCGGGAGGCCTCCTGCCCACAGAAAGGCGGCGGGAAGGAACGGCTCCTGCCGCTGAGCTCCTCTCTCCCCGCAGCTGCGGGCTGCGCAGAAAAGCACTGTGGGAACCCATTGTTGCCCAGCTGGGTAATAGTTTTCTTATTTTACAGTCAGCAACCGAGGGGGGTGGGGTGGCTTTCGTAAAGTGCCTGAAGAAAATGTCTCCTGCAAATGGATCGCCTTCCTCCTCCGGAGAGGCTGGATCTGTACGCAGTGAGCGTCGCCGGACCCAGCCCTGTAATTAAGCATCACAAACAAAAGCGACCCGAACCCGTCGAGGCCCAGAGTCATCTCGTTTCTCACCAGACCTGAGACGGGGTGTCCCCGGGTCTGTGCACGGGAACACGACGGTTTCTTCGTCTCCCCTCAGCCAATTATCCCTACCCTTTACTTTACTTGAAGGTCACCTGCCATAGGGTTGAAGGAGGCGAGACTAAAATTTTAATTTCCAGCGTTTGAGTAAGGTGGGAGCCTTCGTCCGCCCAGCGGGTCCTGGCTCCTGCTTGGCCGGAGTCGCTCAGTGGCGACTTGGAGCAGGGCACAAGTACGGCCTCCACCTCAGACCTCAGACCTCAGACTTGTTTTGTTTGGAATCGTAAATGGTCCGTGGGTTTTGGTTGCCATGGAAACGAGCTTTCAAAGGTGAAGAGTTCCAACCCTTCACCTTTTCCAGTCAGGAATTTCCACCCTGGGGGCTGGAGCCAGACATTCCCTCCAGCCCAGGTAAGACAGCTTTCCAGCACTAGGTCCCCACGGGGGGGAAGGGGGGGGGACAGGTGCCCCATTCTGCAAAGCCCAGTCACCTCCCCATGGGGTGTCTGAAGACTTAGGGCACCGTTGGGTGTGGAGACCGAGGGGGTCATGCTGGGCACAAGGGGCACATGTGAGGTGCCCCCTCCCCTGGGCTCTCAGGTGTGGAAGCCAGCAGGGAGCAGCCCAGGGGCGTGGCAGGGTCAGGCTGTGGGTCCCTGGTGCAGAACTTGCCCAGCATGGACTGTGCAGAAATATAAAAGTACTGCACACATGAGACCCAGTGTTTGTTTTTTGAACCAGGTCTGCTCGTGGAAGGGATAAAGCCACTTTTGGAGCCACTGAGTGCTAGCTCCTCCTTGTAAGGACAGGGACAAAGTTGTTGGGGTTGGCCTGGAGGGCGTTGGCCCCATCCTGGGTGCAAGTGCTGTCTGTCCCTGGACTGGCTGTGTGATGGTAGCACCGCATCTATCAGGAAAGGTCCTGAGGGTGGGTCAGCAGCCTGGGCAGCAGCAGGGGCTTCAAGAGAGGGAAGCTACTAGGCCAGAAGATGCACAGTGGGAGTGGCCACCCAAGACTGGAGGAATGGGCCTGTCACCAGTGCATGCAGGGGAGGTGGCTATGTTCAACACAGAGTTCCAGGCAGCTGACCCTGTGGGCTAACATGTCCCCATTGACCCTGGCCTAGGCTGGTGGTCCCCAAGGACAGTGTGGAAAAAGGCCTGCTGTTTCCAAGGGGCCACATGGCAACAGGTGGGTGCCAGCCTCAGGCCAATAGGCTGCAGGAAAGGACACAGGGCATCGCAGAGGAGGCTGAATCACCCCTTGGGCTCACAGCATCGGGCTGAAGACCCCTGGCCACCCAGAGGTGTGGGTGGACAGATTCAGCACCCCATGAGTATAACTGCTGCACCCTGCCCTGTCCCAGACAGAGGGACAGAGATCCACTGTCCACAACACAGCAAAGTGATTCTCACCACTGGTAAAAACAAACAATTCTGCAGAAAATCAGTACTCTGTGTCATTCAGTCCATTTTATATAAATTCCCTCAATCAGGGCAGAAGCCTATTTTGCTGAGTTCTCAGAGACCAAGATGCCTCTGGATCCTTGAGAAGGTTCCTAACCAGAGTACGCATGCATAGGTGCACACATGTGTGCCTTTGGAGTGAGGAGGAGAGATTTCACCAACCCTCAGAGTCAACTCTGATTGGTAACACAGAGACCAAGGCTGTTTTAAAGCACAAACTTCTGACAAGTGGTAGTTATGTTTCTAGTTGGTTTAAGAAGAGGCAGAGTTGCCTCATTCTATCGTTATTCATAATGAAACTGTGCCCGGGTGTCCAGGCAAAGAATGACAGGAACAAATGTGCCAAGCTTCTACCTGTCGCCAACTTCAAGAAAGACAAATGGAAAGTAAAAGAAGAAATATGGATAGAGAGGGGCTTTGCAACATTCACAGTTAGTTCCAAATTAAAAACAATAAAATTGAGGAAAATTTGCTATGCTGTCTTTAAAAAAAGATTTTTTTTAAGGAAAAATCTCATCATTCTCTTGAACTGAAAATGCTGAACTATCCAAGGGGCCAACTGGAAGATTCTGACAGCTTTGCCTTTTTGCTTTGTGTGAAGGGAAAGGAGAGGAATGGAGTACTTTGGCTCCTGCCTTCCATCCAACAGTTAAAAAACATCAGAGAGAGGAGTGGTTGCTAGATGAATGTAACAATGTAAAAATGCTAAATTAACAGAGGAAAGAAAGATGGAAATGTTAACTAGATTTACCTGTTGAAAAAAAGAACAAAGTACACCTAATAATAATCGAAAGTAAAGAGAAAAATCAAGAGTATCTGTTTTTACAATAAATATAAATGAGATAAATTTCCCTGTTTAAAGTCAGAGGCTGTTAGACTGTGCTAAAAAAAATTCACTTACATATTTTTAAAAAAATCTTTCTATAAAAGTGGTAAGGAAAGCCAAATAGGCATACAGATATCAGTGCATGAAAATGAAAATGAAAACATGAAATTAATATCAGATGATGAATTTAGGAGTGATAGCTCTAAACAAGACAAAATCCAGCACTGTGCAATCATAGAAGGCATGATTTGCTGAAATGACTTGTTACCTTGAGTGTGACGGTCAACATCAGGACTAAGTATAAACAGTAACAACAAAAATAAACCAAACAATGAAGTAACATAAGCATCAAAACCCAAATACCCCAAAGGAACAGCTGTTGACTGATAGGATTTATAGATGTCTCCAGGGGCCTCCATGTGCCTTCCATGGCCAATATGTCAACAGAACTTCCTGAAATGCAAACCTCACCTGCATGCCCAGCTGAGATCATCACAGACTAAACAAGGAACACCTCAGCTCCTTGGTCAGCCCAAGCCTCTAACATCAGCAGATGTCCCAAGGACTCCAGCCCTCCCTCTAAGAGCCAGTGTCCCTTGGACGACTTGCTTGAGGGTGCAGGCCAGGATGTGATGGGTTGTGAACCCTCCATCCTTGTGCAAGGGACTCTGAAAATGAGTGGCCTGCTTTTAATGCCTAGGAGAACTGGGAATACCGCTAACCACTTGTAAGCAAAAGCGAGTTTTTCCCTCAGAAGATAGCACCCCGCTCCTGAATGGTCATGTTTGTGAGGTTTATGTAAATCCAGTCCCATTTTCCAGCCGACTACCTCACCCTCCCTGATCCCCATTGACATCAGCTCTGCGTCCTCCCGAAGCCGTCTGCCGGAGGTCAGCATTGATTGAGTGCAAAGTGATCATTAGCTGCTTAGAGGAAACTTCAGCGGCTCCTTCTCAAGGACCCTTCTGTTCAGTGGAAGCTGCTGCATCACATTAGCTGTAACCCACAATTTGCCTGCCTGGGGAGGGTGGACAGCTCTGTCCCAAGGCACCTAAGCCTGCACTGGCAGTGAGGCATGGGTGCAGCAGTCCCCAGGGTATGTGGGGGCAGAGTAGACCCCAGGCCTGGCTCCAGACGGCATGCAGCTCATGTGCTCCGGTGAACCCAGATGCTCCAGTGACTGCAGCAGGCACCTCGTGTCCCCAAGGTGCCAAGTGATGCCCAGCCGTGGAGGTTCACTCACCATGGCCCGGAGGCTGCAAAGATGGAACCTTGGACTCCACCCCTCACACACGGAGACCAGGCCGAAGCTTGGTGGAAGCCAGAGTGAGATCAAGGGGGTGGTGCCACGCAAGGCCTGCCTGCCACGCACAGCCCGGTCACACAGAGCCCTGCCTGGGTGGGCTCCTGCGTCCCCAGAGACACTCAAAGGCGCACTTTCTTTTGCCTTTGAAATGAGGATTTTTCTTGCATTTTTAAAAGTTCATCCAAAAATGGTTGTGAGCTGTGGGAAAATACTTCCTCACAGGGTTTAGTGGCCGCACTCCTGACCGGAAGGAAGCCTACAGGACGACACCATCAACAGGGCTCTGCTAAAAAAAGACACCTCACACTGCAAACCATGCTCTTCCTCCCCAGAACTGAAAGCAACGAAGTCTGTGTTTCGTGGCCTGGACTTTCCTGTGGGGGGTGGACAGTCCCCTTGCCCACCAGGAGCACCGGTTTTTCTAGGGCACAGTGGCACTGGGGCTGCTCGTCCTGCTGGTGCCCACTGTGCTGGCTCCGGGGCCATCAGTGCTCAGCCTGGATCAGTCGTCCAGTCAGCTGGTCTCCAGGAAGCAGCTGAGCTCACCGGGTTTGGCAGGCCCCTCCCTCGATGGCCCCTGTGTGTAGAATGTCCCCCAGGCCACAGGCCCCACTGCCCAGACCTTCGCTGACTTGGTCCAGGTTACTGTTCCCACCTCACCTTTCCTGGTTCCCGGTGCCCTGTGTCCTGGGCCACACTCACCTCCCTCTCACAGGGGCGGGGTCAGGCAGCAGGGAGCCACACAGGTGCTGCCTGTGGGAACTTGGGGGCCAGGCTCAGGCAGGGCAGGCTTGGCCCATCTCCCAGGGGTGGGCCAGGAACTCCCAGGTCAGCCCAGTTGTCTTGACAGGTGACAGCAGGCCAGCAGGTGAGGGACATCGGGCCCTCAGAAAGTGGGGACAGCACCGCTGGAAAGACTGGGGTGCTGGGCAAGGGGAAGGGTGCAGAACTGACCACTTGAGGGCAGGGGTGGTAGGCACCAGGCTGCTCACACATGTGTAGTCCTCAGCACGGTCCTTCCAAGATGGCACCAGGACCCCCACTTACCTGTGAAATACAGAGCCTCAGGATAAACCAACGACTGGCCAAGCCAAAAAGGATCAGAACTGAGACTTGACCCCAAGGTTGTCTGCTACTAAATTTAGCCTCACAGAAATTCCTCCAGCCTCTGCCAGGCCGGACCCTCCGGGCCCTATCTTCCCAGGAGAGCAGCACTTTGCCATGGACTCCCCCTTGCCTACTGCACCCTACATGCCTCATGCCTGGCCACGCCTGCCTGGCACAGGCCCTGGTCACTGCCCACCCCCCACTGGGCTGGGTGCCCTGCGGTCCTGGGTCAGTCTCGACCTCAAAATCCACATGGAGTAGGGAAGCTGCTGGCCTCCACCAATGCCCCTCAGGGGCTGTGCCTATGAGGAGCCCATAGCGAAGGGCAGAGCCCCAGAGGGAGGGAAGCTCAAAGAGGTCTGCGCTGGAGCCACTGGACCAAGGAGCCCAGCAGCCCACCCTGGGCCGTGGAACAATTTCCAGATGTGGGATTCTTCCTGACTGCTGGCTTTACAGGGAGCTTTCTGAGTCTTTACACTCAGGATTGTTGATGGACTGTGAGCCCAAAGGGTAAAAACGGAGCGTAAGGAGAGGCCCCGGGACCTGCACAGAGCAGGGCCAGGAAAGTGCCAGCTGCCTGCGTTTTGAACTAAACATTCAGGACACTCGGGAAAGAGGACTCCAGAGGATTCCCTGCAGAAAGTAGCAGGAAGGGGGGATGAGTGTTCAGAGCCAAGCAGAAGATTTTGAGAGCCTCATGGTGAAGAGCCTTTTACTGTAATAATTTTTTTAAAAATTGTAAACAGTCACCACATACTCTGATCACACCTTCATATGTCGGGGCAACTTAATTTTCCACTCTTTGGATTCCACTGATCCTTTCCCTGGTCTTGCCGCCTTGTGAGCTGCTGTGGACACATTAGTATCTATGCAACGCTTCTCAGCAGACCTGGAACTGTGGTCTTTGCTGGGAGATTGTCATCTTGTCATCTTGTGTGGGACTCTGGCTCCTTCCAGCTCCCCAGGTCCCCATGTGCTTCTGTGGGCTTGGCCTGCAGAGGATCAGGCCCCAAAGTGGCCGGTGGCCTAGGGTTCTCCAGCCACAGGAAGCTCCACGCGTCCACGGAGAAGGCAGCTCCGGCCCTGACTCCTCGGTTAAAGACTTCTGTGTGAGTTTTGCTCACAGCAGTTTGCGGGGTGCCTTTATTTGGCTTTTGTGTCTCCTTGTCTGAGTGTCTACCCGATGCTAACCTCAGATTTCACACTGAAACCCAGAACCCGGGGCTGCCGTGACAGAGTGCTACAAACCGTGGAGTTTCAAACAGCAGAACTGCGGCTCCACACAGACCAGGGTCCCGAGCCCATGGGCCAGACGGTGCAGGGCCATGCAGCCTCAGGGACCCAGGGACCCCGTCCTCTGCAGCTGCTGTCTGCTGCCACCCTGGCCTCCCCGGTGTGTGGCAGTCACACTAGAACCCTGCTGTGCCTCTTTGTCTTTCCTTTAAAGACACCACTGACGCACACCAAGGGCCCCATCCAGTGTGCCCTGGCCTGGCTAATCACGTCTGCAGTGACCCTCTTTCCAAACAAGGCTGCAGCCTGAGCCTCGGGTCTCTGGAGGCCCACAGCAGCCCGGTGTTAGTCAGCCACTGATGGACTCGGCCCTGGAAGCCCCCGAGGAATTCGTCTGCGTGGCTTTGGAAGTGCCCCAGGTACTGGGCCAGCAGGAGAGCCTTCCCGGCTGCAAACGCGGCCGAGACATGGCCTCTGGCCCCCAGGAGCTGAGCCAGTTCTGTGTGTGGCACGGGGCTCCCCTCCTCTCCTGTCTTCTCTCTGCTCTGGGGGACACCTTTGTGATGCTGTCCCACAGTGGAAAATAACATTCGGGCGCCATTCCAAGGAGTTTCAGGGCCAGTGGCACTGAGGGAGCCATGCTGGGCTGCAGGGCTTGCCCTCAGGTTCTGAGCGTCACCCAGTGAGGTAGTGGGTGGGTGGGACTATGCGGGGGGGGGCAGGTGCCAGCCCAACTCCCCGCTCCTTTACCTTGAGGTGACCTTGCAAAGCCCCCTCTTTCTCTCCACGGTTTCTGTGTGGCTGATTTCGCCTTCGTCTCTGAAGTGCAGGTGGCAGTCATGAATATTTGTTTCCTGCAGGTTTGGTTTTGTAAACCTCTTCTCA